>JADLZN010000906.1:0-10622 GCA_018155175.1 Sinocyclocheilus anophthalmus | reverse complement strand
TTATCATTTTGTATTGTCTTAAGTTGTCCAAGTTGTTAAAAATTGTATTTTTCTTAATAAAAGCTGTATGATGGATTGCCATTTTGTAGTATATTAGATGTATGTATGTAGTCGTTTAATAGCCGTCTAATCGATGACTAATCTGTTCTTGGACTATGATTAGCAGTCTATTAGGTTGCACTAGACGCCCAATTTAGCTAGGTTTAGCCTAGAACGTATAGGCTATAATTTAGACGTCGCTAATAAGTCCTTTTTAACGTAAAAATTGCTTGACTGGGAGTTTTGTTTGGTTTTTCCAAAATGAAGCTGACATACTCGACAATGTCAGCTAAATATTGTTAAAACAATATTTCCAATATTATCATAGTAGTACACTTTACGTTTATCATGTAGCAGATGATTTTCTCAAGTGACCTTATAAATAAGACACAACAAGTGCGTGCTGTTTTCCTTTTTTTTTCCTGATCGGTCGCAAGCATCAGTGTCTTGAAACTTGATACGGATAGCAAACGATAGCCAGTGAAGACAGACAAAGAGAGGGGTAACGTGGGCATTTCTGAAGGTCAGAACGTCGTGAGCTCTGGCACATGTCACGATTGAGTTTATCCGAAAATCGTACGGAGGCAGTCACACACAACACGAATTTACTACGATTTTACAAACACTGACGTAAGCATTACATTTCGCGCCATTCATAAAAATATGGATTCTAAGGACAAAATCGTTTTCTTTGTGGCAGGCGGCTTGTGACCAAGGGCGTGTCTACGTGGTGGGGGCCAGGGTTGGAACCGGCCCCCTCTGAAATTTGGCTGGCCACCCCAGGTGCCCCCCCTACCAGATGTCTTGCGATAGGCTTGTTTTTAGTACATTTCTGACTGCATCTGGCAGTGGCGGATCCTGTGTAGGCAGCTTTCTTCTCTTATTTATACTTAATTTTAGGCGGTTTCTATAGTATGATCTTAATGACAATGTCAAGAGCGCATAAATATACTGACGTCATTCCCGAAACTTTGCAACGTGTTTTTTTTGGGGGGGGGGTGTGTGGCCGAGCCGAAAACAAAGTTTTCTACCTTCTTTGTCAGTTCTGATTGGTCAAATTCAGATGGATCGCCAAATCGTCTCGTTCAACCGCACATACGCCACAAATTTAAACCGACAGCCGCCGGGTTTTTTTTACATGTTTGAAAATTATCGGGAGGATGGGAGGTGCTCGTAACGTCTCGGATCGGCCCGTAATTCTTCTCACACGGTATGAGCCGCGACCGTGCGAGCATCTGCGATTCTCCCAAGAGAAAAGAATCGCCTGCGAGCTCGTACGACAGCAAAAATCGCACCATGTACGCCCGCCTTCAGCCGCATTAAAGACCAGTTGTGCTGCTGCATTTTGGATCTTTTAAAGAGGTTTGATTGCCCATGCTGGAAGTCCAGCCAGAAGAGCATTGCAGTAGTCCAGTCTAGAGATGACAAGGGTCTGGATGAGGAGTTGTGCTGCATGTTCAGTTAGGAAGAGGCTGATCTTCCTTATGTTGTTCAATGCAAACCTGTCTTTAGATTGTGGTCTTTGAAGGTCAGCTGGTCAAAGATCAACCCAAGATTTTTGGCTGATCTGGTTGGGATTATTATTGATGATTCTAGCTGGATGGTGAAGTTGTGCTGTATTGTTGGAGTGACTAGAAGACGAGAAGCTCTGTCTTCACTAGTTTGAGTTGTAGGTCATGGTTTTTCATCCATGCCAAAATGTCCTTCAGGCAGTCTGAGATTTGTGTAGGTACTGTGGGATCGATTGGATGAAATGAAAGGTAGAGCTGTGTGTCATCAGCATAGCAATGGTACATATCGCACACCCCTATTGTAAAGCAGTTCAGTCCTTTAGATTATAAGACTCAGTATATCTGTGTTACGTAACCTCTGTGATGTTTGCCTGCTTCACAAATGTATATTGTATATTCATGTATATTCGTCATTCCTAAGTTTGCTGACTTGTATCGCTGTAATGCCCTGTAGGTTTTTCTTATTTTGAACTGTTCATGTTTCCTTATTTCAAATAAAGAAACAGTCCCTTTTAAAATATTCTGGAGCTGATGCTTTCTTAAAACATTTTTGCAGTGTCACAGTGAAAGCAAAATAACCATGACCTCTTACTGCAGTCAGTCAGGTCAATGTCAATTATTAAATATTTGGGGACTTTGGGGACTGCCGCCAGCAGGACTGGTGATCTGAAGCACATGTGAAACAACTCCAATCCCATTGGCCCATATAGCCCGTGACATCAAAGGCGGGTGCTCAGAATTATAAAAGGGGACCTGCAGAACACGTCACAACTGGTGTTGGAAGGAGGACACCCTAGGAGGATCAGGGGGCTCAGGGGTATGCCAATTTGAAAAAAAAACCCTGATAAGAGGGACAGCCTGACCACTGAGAGTACTTGAAAAAACACATCACAAGGGAGAGGCCCGGACCATCAGTCAGGTGTTCGATAGCCGCGAACACATAAGAACATCTTAGTCCCGCACCGGCAGAGCCCTAGAGGGAGACGCGGGCCCGGCTGGCCACGTGCTCTTAGATCCTGTCTTACTCCTCAGATCGGAGACAGACCAGCCCCTCAGAGGTTGTTTAAGAGGAAGACTTGGGACGGCGGGAATGAACTTCCTGAAAGCAGCGGACTGGCTTTGCTTCCGGAATTCTCGACCACCGCCTCGATGGAAGTGCCGAAAAGCCTGGAAAGCGAGAGCAGAGCATCAAGAAGAAAGGATTTCTCCTTTTTCACGATATCTGCAAGTTTTTTGTAGTTCAATCTTTCTGAAAATCCTGCATCAAATGTGCCTTGTTTGTAAGCATGAATCCGTGGTCAAGAGTGAACAAGGTCGTACTGACGCGGTCTGGATCTTCATTAAAACTAAAGTTCATCTTCTCTTTCCTAATGTTAGGATTAGAAGGAAGGCAATGCAAAGAATGTGTTTTTCCACAACTTTGGGTTCAGAGCGTCTTGATCGTGTGGTTTTGCGGTACGACCTGTGTTTGCCTCTCGCGTTATTTACCTATTTATGCGCGAATCGCGTGGAGCGGGGCAAACAGGCAGTGATGTAGAAGCGGGCGTAATCTTCTATGGAGGTGGGGTTTAGCCACACTATTACGTCATAAAGTGGCACATTCCACAACCTGTAATTTTGGCAGATTAGCTTCATAGAAGCGTTTTTAGACTATCAAGAAGTTTGAGTTCGATAAATTATAGTACAGTGACCTCTTACATGTCAAAAGATCAAGAGATTTTTTTTTCTCAGTTCATGACCCCTTTAAAGAAGATGACTTACAGTGGGAGAGATAGCTCGCAAACGTCTCCTCCACAGAGAGCATGGCTCGCATATCCATGCTCAGCCACACCCTCAACATTAGCATAATTTGCATGCTGAAAGAGATGCAGCCGAGCTGAATATGGCTTGTCCCACAATCTCACTAACTCTGTGTGGATGTCAGGGAGAAAGGGGAGACTCCTGGGGGAGGGGATTTCATGACCAGCTAGAAATTGCTCGTCTAATCTGCCACGGGCAGGCTTCTGCCTTTAGCGTGACCAGACTAAATCAAGCCTCTTATTAGCACACGCCATTCCCTCCAGCATTTCCACTTATGCGGGGCTGAAGCTAGGTTGGAAAGATTCAGTGCTCACACTTTCATCGCCATCGCCAACCACATCCATGTCCTCACTTTCACCAGATGAGCCCAATGTAGTGCTATCCGCGGGATCAGATGACTGAAGAGAACGATTGTCTGGATCCCGCCAAGTGCCGGAGCTCACAGCGGAAGCTTTCAAAAGGTCCATACCCTTCTCAAACTTTTCTGCAAGCTCAACCTGCGAACCCTACGATCTGAGTCTATGCTGTGCCTCAGCAACAGCGGGACCCGAACCACGAGACGCAGACGCTTGTCCCTCACCTCTCGAGAAGAGGGACAAACTCGAACAGAGCTTTCTCATTGGAAATGTATCACAATGAGCGCATTCAGAGCCCTCGAGCACCGAACACGCATGCTCCTCACCAAGAGACATAAGGCATAGATCGTGTGTGTTCTTGGGTATCAGAAATCTCAGAAACAGAGGCACACACTTTCTAAAACGCTCACTTGATTGGTTTTCTCCATAGCACCTTCACATGCACTGTCAGGCAAACGGCTCCTAAAGACAACAAAAGTTGGTGACATGTTCGGCAGGTGCCCTCTGATACTTCCGGGAGCCCGCCTGTGACATCACGGTAGTGTTCACAAGGTAAAAAAGCTGACATTGATGGTTTTTAAATGCTACTGAACAGGGACGCATGCTGTCAAATGTTGAATAGAGTTGTGAAACAAAAGAATAATGTTAATAGTTCTGGGAATTTTTTTATATAAAATGCTATTATGTTAGTGATTTTTGGCATATATAATGGGTTTTATTGTCTAAGCAATCGAGAAAACTGTAATAAGGATTGAGAATAAAAAAAATAATTTTAAAAAACCAAGTATGAGCAACAGTGATTATTGACAACTTCATCAATTACATATTCTTATGTGTTTAGTTGAGACCAGTGCTGAAATGGCGTTTGGTCTCGTACTTTATCGCGTACTTTGTCAGTGTCGTGCGCTTTGCTTGGTCATTTGTTGTGATAAACAGGAAAGTGAGTTCAAGCGCCAGCAAAACAGTGTAAAGAAATACTCTTTATGAGAAGCAGTCAATCAGCAGAAATTTAAAGCAGCTTGTAAGTGTATTTATTTATTGTCTCAGTGTTTAGAGCAGTTGCTAGGAAACGCTTGTTTTGTTTAATGTGTGGAGACGTGCTGATATCGCGTTTAGTCTCGTTCTGTATCGCGTATCTTGTCAGTGTCGTGCGCTTTGCTTGGCCATTTGTTGTAATAAACAGGAAAGTGTGTCCAGCTGAAGTCAATTGAGTTTTGTTAGCTGCAATCAGGAGATTGAAGACCCCCAGAGATGATTAGCATGTTCGCCTTCACTCTCCCAGGTCCCTTAACCTCACGTCTGTATCGAACAATACTCACAAAAAGGAACTGATGCAATGATGACGACCGGAGGAAGAGGAGCAGCTAAAACATGTAATAGATATGTACATTTAAGTTACTTACTTTACAGGAATATTTAAAATTCAAGTCTGGTTAAAATACCAAATGCAAAACTTAAAACAATAATGCATTAAAATAGTGTTAAGACCCAGGAGGAATGCTGTAGGAATGGAAGCGTCTCATTTTTCCATGAATGTGTGAAAGCGTGGCTGAGTTTTTTTATTTAAAAAAAATAAAATACATATCTTTAAAACATTATGTATCTGAGATGTGGCACCCTCAACAACCCAAGATCGGTATTCAATATGAGGCACTTTCATGATCCAAAGACACCTGATTTGTTCTTTAACAATCCATTCTTTTCTCATCTTTTTTTCCAGCTTTATGCCAGAGACAGTAATCATGTCTCAGTAGTCGTATTACAACAAACAGTAACATGTACACTGCAAATTGCATCAGTAAAACGGAGTTCCTTTTTGTCTTCCGTTATTTAAAAAATGTTTACTGTGCCGAGTGTCTGCCATGCACTGCACTTAAAAAAAAGAAAAGAAAAACGAAACAGACACCTTTCCAAAGCACAGCACACAAAGCAGTCCAAACACAGGCAGAATAAACTAAAAAAAGCACAAAAAGGGGAAATATATACACTTCATAAATGAAAATGGCAGTTTGTTTAGTATTACAACAAGCAAATACATTCTTGTTTTGGTTACTGAGGATCTATCGCAACACGAGGCGCTTACACTTCCAATAAAATTAATCTTTTATCAAGGCTCAAGACACTCTAGTCTTCTCAACATCCTATTGACCTACCTGCTCAGCCTATTTCTCGGTTACTTGCCTTTATTTCCAAGCCAACTACAACTGCTCCATTGTGTGACGTCTCGAATCTAAAATCCATATTCGCTGGAATTCGAGCTCTCCCAGTTTTCCAGCAATACTGCACTTCAGCCAACAGTGAGAGGGCCTCTGTTCACTGTACAACATTGGATCGGTACATAATTTCATTCACAGAAGGAAATATCACAGGATGTTTTAAAAACATTTCTTCCAACTCTCCGAGAACGCTCGATAGCAATTTCATACACTCTTTCTCTCGATCTCACATCACACACACATTCTCGCTCATGATATCGACTCGTTGATGCCAACATGGCTTACAAGCATCACTCAAGTACCTTAAAACATGCCAATACTCAGACACTCAAATAGTGTACTCCTATACATGAGCGTTCACTCACACACACTTTCACAGGTACTGATAGAAACGGGAACGGACCACTTGTGCACCAGAGAGTTTGTGAGGGTGGGCATCTGCAGCCAGGCTTAGGCTCTTGCTCTGAGCGGCCGCTACATCTCCATTAAGGAGCTGACCCAAGTGGGAGTGCGAGGACCCAGCGGATAACAGGTCCCGTGATCGGGAAGGGTGCAGGTCCAGTAAGTCCAGACTAACTTCAGGGTTGCTGGCTCGGTGTCGCTCTCGAGCGATCCAGTCTCTGATGGAGAAGTCCTGCGAACTACACTTGGGCTTTAAGCGATCCATAGCCGAGAGCTCATTGCTCTCGACTGTTTGCCAGTCCCCAATTACCGACAACTCCGCAAAGTCCCGCTGACCACCCATGGTGTGCCTGCGGCGGATATTGCTTTTCCGTTTACTTCGAGTCTCGGGTGACCTGGTGCACTGGGAACCCACCCCGAACATGTCATCTGCTGACGTCCTCAGTCGACACTTTAACCGGTCTGTGATTTTGATTCGCCACATGGGTTCGGCTCGCTCTGATTCGCTGCGAGAGGAAGAGCTCAGACTGCCGGTGGAGCGGCCTTTGACTGCCTCTAACACTCGCGAGAGCCGACTAGACTCCTTGTCACTGCGGTTGCCGTCTGCTGAAGACTCGCTGTCCGTCTTCTGCCGACTCCCTCTCTTGCGTGCCAGGGTGTCGCACGCGATGATTCGATGGGAGGGGATTAGGTTGGGTACATCTTGCAGAGGTGTGACGCTGCCCTCCAGCTGTCTGCTATCTTCAGTCGGCCCGCTATCTCGGCCACCGGCAAAGACCGATAAATCGCTCTCACTGTCAGTCTCCATGGGCCTCCCCTCACTAATGAGCTCGCTTCTTTCATCGTCAGCATCATCCCCGCGGCTTTCTGCAACAGATTGCACCTCCGGACTGAGGGCGATAGACTCCACCCCTGTGTGGAAGGTCATGGAGGAGGTGGTGGAGTAATCTGATGTGATAGAGCAGACCTCTGCTCCTGGGCCCATTCCTGTATCCTCCATCCAGTGGCCTGGTGTCCTCCCGTGCCTCATCCTGGGTACTGAGGCCTGTGAACTGGTGCTGTTAAGCGTGCCCAGATCCGAGACACATCCGTCATCGTAGTTGGAGGGAGGATCAGACAGGGAACTCTGGCGAGTCATGTGATAACTAGGTTTGGGCGATGCAATGATCTTAGGTGAAGAACAAGTCTCCTGGGGCAGATGTTCGGAAATTAGCTGCTTGTTTTCAGAGGTTAGGTCAAGGCTGTCTCCTGGGCTCTGCTCATCATCCTCTGTCCTTTCTATTTGGTCATCAAGTCCAACTTCACTCTCAGCATCCTCAGTTTGGTCATCAGCACGCCAATTTGGATCATTTTGCACTGGAAGATCTTTCTTAGAGAAACTAGCATCCAGGTCGTCGTCAGAGCTGCTCGGCTGAGGCTTGTCCTTAGGCTTTTTGCGTTTGCGGCTAGCAAAGATGGAAGTACGCAGCAGCTCTCTACTATATTGGTCCTTACCAGATCCCCAGGAACCCTGCTACAGAACCAAGCACATAACGACAAGTGTAAGTTTACAATGCAATGTGATCAATCTCAGGGAATTGTCTCCTTTTGTATGTACTGATTTTGTAATGATCTCCTTAAAAAAAAAAAAAAAGTACTCACCTTTGATTTAGCAGAGTCACTGGTGGTTGAATCTAGTGAAACAAGGATAAAAAAAAGGTAAGCAAGATATTTTAAGTGGAATACAGCAGGGACATAGAGCCGGAGACGATAAGTAAATATCCTTCACCACAACAGCAGTGGAACAGCACAAACAGTGGAGTCATGTAGAGATCTGAGAGATGAAGGCGACACACTTAAGCCATGTCACAGAGAGAAATGGAGGAAAGAGAAATGAGTGATGACAAGAACCCGGCAGTGTGCAGTAAGACAGGAGGCAGCTCATGCACACATTCACACAGACAGACAGCCTGTCCACAGTTAAACCGCCAATCACTGACAAACACACACAGAGCCAGCAGAACACGTCTACAGGCATTCTTTCCCAACTCAGAGACATCACAAAGGCAGGGATGGACATCCTTACTATGTATTAAGGGATGAGAGTTGTAGCGAATCTGGTCGGAAACTGAATGCTGCTGCTATTTTTTAGTGATGGCTGAGTGTGCTTTATTCTTTACTTTTGTAAACCTACCTTAGCTTAGGTTACATTGCATCATGGGATTCATATGCTTAATACGCATACATATTGAGCCACTTGTTCGCAAAAAAGCTTGCAAACATAACATGTTTGATTTTGTTTAGGAAGTTAAGTTTTGTGTTTTTTTCACCTGCTTTGTAATTTTGTCACCACTATGTAATATATTTCATGCTATTTCTAGCATTTTAAGGAAATAAGTGGCTATTAGGTTTAGGGTTGGGCCGATAGATGATGCCATCGTCCATCACGATGTTTCACTGTAGACATCGTCCGATGCCAATTTGGTAGACATCGCCCAACCCTAACTAGGTTAAATAATTGTGATCATTGCAACAAGTTTAGATACGGGACATTTGAAATACAGGATAATAAGGTGTGTTTTTATAAAACAGACACAGAGACGTCAAGTTGTTGTGGAACATTTTAAATAGTTCACGTTTTAGCAGTCGCCATGTTGTTATACTGTGCTTTGGTGTACTATGCGACCTGCACAGTCTGTACTTCCACTGGTTGCCACTACATCACGTCTCTGATCATTTTCATGAGTAGTTAAATGGTTTCTAACTAACGCTTGCAGTCAGTCATTGCTACGTCGCAGAAAATCGCCATTTACATTTAACATCAGTCACTTGGGGAACCATGTTTGTGTTGAACGGTATCAGCTTGTCGGTGCAGAACATGGAGATGCAGAATGAATTAAAGCACTGAGAGACTATGACAAGGGACAACAAGGGTCAGATATGACAGGAGGGCAGAAAGGGGCTAAAGGGGCCAAAGCTATAAGGTGGTAGAGCAGCTACGAGGAGGAAGCGAGTCCTTACGATGGGCTACTTCACCACTCAAAAGCCCCTTTGCTCACTCTCCATCAAGAGATACTAATGCTTTTGAATGGTATGACATTCGTCGGGAGCTTTATGATTTGAGCCGGCTCAGCCCCTCACCACACCCCTTCAGACATCATCAATGACAGTTACTGTACGCCACAAGACTGGAGGAAATCCTGAAGACCATACCATGCTAGAACTCCTTGTGGTCAGCTTCAGAGACAACGAGAGACAGCAAAGAGGCTTTTTCCAGAATCAGTTGGCTGACTGATTTGTCTTTAGTTACAGAGGTGTGGTGCTTGCGTATCCATGCAAAATTAACACAATGCTTTGACACAGCAAAACAAAACATGTTACTCGTTAACTATCCATTTAAACATGGATATATACATGTACAGTAGCAAACTGACATAGATTTAGCAGTTTATTTTTTTGCCGATTTGCAATTATTTTATGTATTACAGGTTGCACGTGTCTGCACTTCAAAAATATTTTTTTGAAGTTGTAAATAAAAGTTTAATTCATGTTTAAATGCTTGCCATTTCTTTGTAATCTTTTGTAAAATTTACTAGCAATTTCCGAGTGCAAACTGTTTCACCAAAAGTAAATCCTACAAAAAAAATTTTTTTCAGTGTGCAAACTTGCTTTCCATTTAATATAGTCTTGACATAATAAAATTAAAATATAAAACTGTAAACATAATTTTAAAGGTTGTCATATTTTGAAGTGTACTATTAATATACATCGGAAATAACAAAAATATTGCCCACATATATACAGTATATATATATATGCATATATATGTGTGTGTGTGTGTGTTTTGGCAATCTATAAGCACAAGACGTTATGTGTAGAAAGTGTAATAAAAGATGTTTTATCGAGTCTTAACATTCTTGACTTTTAGAAAATGGTATTTAACAATAGAATCTACAAATAAGCTATATTTTTGAATTTTTCTGAAGAAAAAAAATCCCCACTTAAAATTTCCACCTACAGTACAGCTTAAGTTCAGTTGCTGCCTTAAATTTTATAGTATAATCAATCTGACTATAAAAAAAATTAAGTTGAAATTGGTTAAATTATTTTGATGAGTTAAAGTAATGGGGAAAAAATTAATTTTGACATGATTTCTAGAGCCCTGGTAGTTTATATGAGGTTGCTATATGTTGTTGGTTTCTTATTGGTCCAGGTCAAAGAGCCCATCCCCAATCAACAGATATGACTTAAAAACTAGGATTTGATTGCCTGTTTTATCATCTGTCATCAGGTGCAAATCATATCTGATGGTGGGTTAA
>JADLZN010000905.1:0-295599 GCA_018155175.1 Sinocyclocheilus anophthalmus | reverse complement strand
TTCAGGCCTCTCTCATCTTTTTAAGTGTGATAACTTGCACAATTGGTGGCTGACTAATACTTTTTTTCCCCACTGTACATTTCGTCTGATCTGCAACTCCTGGTACCTGCACGTCTTGGAGTTTGTTGTTACAAGCTGGGAAGAAGTAATTAAGATATCAGGTGCATTCAACCCTAGTGAAAAATAAATATACAAAATATATATAGACATACGTTTATTTCATGCTAAGAATGCTACAAATGCATTTAGATATTTATGTACTTAATAACATTTTTTGTATTTAATAAAAATACGCTGCAATTGTACTTTTAGTACACTAAACTGGTATACTTAAAGTCTGCTAAACTGGAACAACTAAGTTTGCACTTAATGCACTTTAATTGTGCGGAAGTAGTGCTGAGGTCCAACTAAAGATACACTGAAGTATATTTGATTGTGTTAAAGTGGAAGTATTGCAAGTATACTTCAGGTACAATATAAATATCATTTAGCATTTAAGGCCGATATTATCAAAGATAATACTTTCTCATCAATAGTGACATTAAAACACATGTTAGGCTTAATATTAAGAAATGTGCATTGTGCACAAGCAGTACTCCAAATAAAGTTTAATGAAAATGTTGACATCAGTCAGTCTCGAGCGATATGCAGTAAATATGCTAATAGATGAAACTATACTTGGTGTGAAAAATGATTTTAAATATATTTTTTAATGGGAAGTCACTTTGGCTTTATCGCGTACCTTCTAAAAAAAGGATGGATGTGCATCATGTGTGCTTTTGCTTTTTTATGTTTTTATTAAATTTATGAAGGTGCTGTAAACTCAATCGTTATATATTCTAATTGTACAGTATCGTAATTCTACAATACTTTTGTATTTTGCACATGCAACTTAGCTTAGTTTTATTGTAAATTAAAAAAAAAATCATTATTTTTATCAAATTTACTGTAGTTACAGACACTGCACATATTTTCTCACTGACAACCCCCCAACTCAAAAAACACAGGGCTTGTTCGTGTGCATTCAACATGTGAATACAATATTTCTGAAAGGACTTGAACGCCCCACTCGTGGTTAGGTTGAGGGGTAGACCAACATGCTTACATTTTTCATACGTTTCTGTACGAATCACATCGTTTGAATACATACAAAATCGCCACTTCATAAAATAGTTACATTTCCTCATGAGGTCGTGGTGAAATGAACGATAAATCATTATTGTAGGGTGCAGCAAAGTTCAGTTAAATCTCAGAAGCATCCATAGGGGCTTTTCTACATTACTTGCCGTTTGTCCCACTAGAGACTATCGGTTAGCTACTCCTCCGGATAACACCGGTGGTTATCTCCTCTCTGTTAGACACATCAGAGCATGTGTTCTGCCTCGTCTTTGAGATTTACAGACCCTGTAGAGCGGTGACTTTAGCCGAGTCAATATTTATCAAGTGGAGTAGTCAAGGGCAAATCCTGCTCAAATCCTTTTATATCGCCCTTGAGGGAGGTGCCAGGAAGTCTTAAAACTACCTTCGACAGGATGTTTCCTTTTAAACAGCAACATGTGCTCTGATCTCTTCATGTCTCAATAACAGAGTGCGTGTTTTGTCTGCACCTGTCTGTTTGAGTGTGTTTTGGGTTGTTTCTGAACACTTGTATACAGTTTGCTGTGGCTTGTTATGTCTGGGTTCTTTGAAAGGACGTAATGTATTTTTCTTCTGTGTTTCAGATCTTCGAGAATAAAGGAGCCACGATGGGCTGTTCAAACCCCCACCCTCACTGTCAGGTACGCCGTCACCTTGTTATTCCATTGATGTACCCTTTTTTTAGCCCTCCTCCTGCCAATTAGCGTTTGCCCCTGTCGGCTCGGAGGCAGAGAGCCATACAATTCTATTCTGTGGATTAAGACGTATCCGCTGCAGTCTTCGACCATCTGGAATACTCTTTTGAATGGTCTTTAACTGTCACCTCAGGGGAGAGATGCTGACGAGACAGGCGCTATGCAAGCAGGGCGCTTAAAAACCATGTAGACTCCAATAGGAAGTAGCGAGATGTTCCAGGGAAAGCAGTCTTCCTGCTCGAACGTCTTGTGGGGTTTTTTTGGTTTTTTTTTTTTTTTTTCTTTTTTTTCTTTTATTTTTTTTTTTTAAAGGGAGGGTCGTGGGATGGCAATGGGGTGGAAAAATACGTGCTTTTATCAGTTGATAGCATTCGGTGTAAATGATGTTTTGTTGACATCTTCATGCTTCCGCTCTGACTCTGAGCAGCAAGGAACTTCTGTTTCCTCTTGTTTCCTTTTTTCAGGCTGTCTGTCTTACCCTTGTTTCTTCTAAGCGCAGGAAGCCTGTCACTGTCGTGCCGTGACAGCACAGCAAGCCAAACTCTCTGGGTTGGCGCACACTGAGCTCCCTCTCACTGAATTCATTAAGTGTTTATGGCTGTGTGTTCCACTAGGGGGCAGTAGAGGATTTTCAGATGGATTGACAGACAGTCCCCTTGTCCAAATACCCACACTTGCGGTCTTGGCCACTTGAGAGCACGTGCGCGCGACAGGAAGTAAGTGTGCAAGTCTGTCCCATGTCTTCAAAATGCCAAAGTGCAGTGCCCTTAATGGATACTAAATCCACACTATCTCGAATACCGCTCCAGAGCGCTATTCAAGGCTAAGTGTATCCCATCATGCATCATGTTCTGGAAATAAATCGTGAGACTTTTTGCCGAGATCTCGCGAGAGGTCACGGAAACCTTTCCAATGCAAGTTAAATATTAATATAATAATTAGATATTACAAATAATTAGGTAGAAAAACAGTGTTTTTACGTTTATTGGTGCAAAGATGAGTTGTGGTGATATTTATTTTGTACAACATTTGCAACTGCTTTTTATCATTTAATTAGAAGCACCACAAATTAAAATTATGTCATGTTATAGGGACTACTGAACAGACATTTAGAAGTTGATTTTAAAATGCAAAGTATTTCAAATTAAAATTAAAATAAAGCTGTGTAAACACTTGCATTTTTACAACACTACAAGTGTGTCCCATCAGGTAATGAAAAGTTCGACACACACTTGTGGTCTTCACATCCACTTGAAGACTTCGGGCAAATACAGGAAATACGTCATTTAAGTAATCAAGTGGTCAAGTGCAAAGACTGCAAGTGTGGGTATTTGGACAAAGCCAGTAGTAAGCTCTGTTTAAAGAAGCGGTCACAAACCACTCATATTTTCCATATAATACTTTCTTTATAAAACCACACCTGATGAATGAAGGCTTAACGGTCATACCATAGATTTAAGGTTTACCATTTATTTTTCAGCCTCTTCGCATCTGATCTCTGGTGCCGATGCACTGTATAGTGAACTAACTTGTTAAGTTCTGATTGATATGGTTTAGTTGGCCGGAGAAAGTGAACTTTTTCTGCAGTTGCAGGAAATTTTTGTAATGCAGCGACAAAAATAAATGCAGTGCTGTTATCATTAACAGAAACTAAAAGAAAACTGAATGCAAATATTTTTGTTAGTTAACTTTTTAGTAAGCCTAAACGTAAACTATAAATCCATTTTTATGACTCTAACTTGTAGTTTTTGATACATGGTATATTATAAAACTTGAAAACTTAACAATCCACCTGCATTAAATGAAAACTAACTAGCTAGCATAGGGTGTTAGTATAAGTTATATGCTATTTTAGTATTTTTATATTTTGAATTCGCCTTTTATTTTTATATTTTCTGCCCTTTATTTTTATATTTTCTGTTTCATATTAATTTTAGTAAAAATTGTTGTCATTCTGTTATGTGCCTTTTTCATTTTGTTTATATATATTCTACGCAGCTTTAATACATTTTTATTTCAGTTTATTTAATTCATTTTACTAGCAGTTTTTTGAGCTAATTTTAGAGAAAATTATTATTTCAGTTAGTTACCAAGGCACATTTCAATTTTCATGTAAGTCATGGTTGTTGTCTTTATTTTAATTAACAAAATAGTTTTTAATAGTTTTAGTTCTAGTGTGAGCAGCAGTAACAATACGATTGTGCTTAATAACTTAACTTAATTAACGTATTTAATTGTGCCCGTTTAATTTAGCTTAAACATTGATATCCCTAAAAATACTAACATAATAATGATTAAAAAAAAAATTTAAGCTAAATCAAAAGCACAAATTCAAAATGGTACTAAAAACTAGATTAAAAATCCATTCCAGTCAAATTGTAGTTGTCTGCACATTAAAGGGGTAGGACAAAATATTTGAACACTGAACAAATTACAGGTGGATTTTTTAAAATATATATACTAAATGTTAATAGACCCTTTAGCAGCACCACATTAGACTAGATTCCTTGGCAACAGCTCATCCATGCATCATATTGTCATTATGACTGCACATCCACCCTGCGTCCCAGTATGTGCTGGACGTGACATCAATCATCGACCTCGAAGATAAATCAACCTCCCAGCATACAGCGGCTCAGCCCAGATAGAATCAGCTGCTCTTAAGTTTCTCATATGATTTTATCAATGGACGCAGCTAAATACGAGTAAATAAATCCCCCTCCCTGTCCGTGTGTGTGGCCCCGTGGAGAGACTGGAGCTCTGTGTGGCTTAGGTCTATGTTAGCCAGCAGGAGTTGAGCTTTACCCAGCATGCCCTGGGAGAGATGGATAAGCCGCGTGTATCCGGCTGCCCACCTTCTCTAGGATGAGAGTATTTGCGGAGAGAGAGCGAGTGAGCGGGCGCTCACTATATAGCAGGCTGGCTGTGTTGATCTGTGTCTTTATAGAACTCTATCTGTCCCACGCTTTCTCATATCATCCGTAACCACCCACCCCTGAACAAACACAAAACATCAGCTCTCAAAACAGAGACTCATCCGTCTCTTGAAACGATTATCGTGCTGCTGTTTTGTGAAATTGAAAACACTGTATCTCAGGGTCTTTTCACACTTTTTGGGCTCGTATGAATTTCAGCTTATATGTGAATGGTCAAAATGGACTCGGATACTTTAATTTAATAGTTCACCCAAAAATGCAAATCTGCTGAAAATGTCCTCACCAGGCCATCCAAGATGTAGATGAGTTTGTTTCTTTATTGGAACAGATTTTAGCATTACATCACTTGCTCACCAAGTGGATGCTCTGCAGTGAATGGGTGACGTCAGAATGAGAGTCCAAACAGCTGATAAAAACATCACAATAATCCACGCACCACTACAGTCCATCAGTCAATGTCTTGTGAAGTTAAAAGCTGCGTGTTTGTAACAAACACATCCATCATTAAGGCATTTTTACGTCACTTCTCTGTTCTAGCTAAAATATGAAGTCCTGTATCCATAATATTGCTTTCTCCAGTGAAACGTTCATCTTGTCTGAATCAGGAGAGATATATGCCCAGAATCAAGCTCAGTTGACAAGCAAAACAGTCAAAAAACAGTTCAAAACAAATTAACTGTCTTTTATACAATATAATATTTATTATTCATTGCTTTAAGTTTTTCAAGTAGGCCGATTTTTCAGATCTTTGCTCTGTTGTAGCCTAATTTGTGACTGTCTACTTGTCTTCAGTAAGCTTAAGTTTTCTTTTCCTCTTAGGCTAGTAGTATTTTTTGTGATACTGAAATTGGTGACAAGAATTATGAAATTTCAATGCATCAAAATTTTAATGGGATAAAAATCCTATTTAAAGCTTTATATATATCATTATTGTGATGGGGGCACTGCAGTAAGTCATAGCCCCAGGGCCCAGTGCGGTCTTAATGCGGCCCTGGACGCGTCTCTGGTTCATCCCTGCATGAAGGAATGTTGCGTATAATGTTGTCTTATCTTTGAATTTACATACACAGCTAGCAGGACTGATAGCAGAGAAATGGCAAGGAGAGAGATTGGCGGTCAGCAGTCAGGTGTGATTGACGTTCTATTGGAACTCCGTCTGATGCCTTTCCAAATGCCAAGTCAATCCGCCGCTCTCCTGAGCTCCGACGCAGGCAGGAAATAAATAGTATAGGCATACGTCAGGAAACGTCAATCATCTGAGCCAACTGTTAAGAATAGACATTTGAAAACTTGGGAGAACTTTTGCTTTCCCGGTATCGCCTGTGGGTCAGGCCTGAAAATCATAGCGCCACACGCTTCTTTTTAATATCTCTGATGTTGTCCCTGCTAGCATATTTACTGGCTGTGAGACGTGGTTTCTTTGTTTTTTCTTTTTTTGTGTGTGCTTCGCTGTTCTAGAGAGTGATGGACCACTGTCTGGCATTTTATTTCGCCGAGGTTCATAAACGTGGCCTCTAGGGCCACCGGACGGGTGCGTGAAGACTGCACGATTAGTTCCCCCTCCGTCCATCTCCTCTTTCTCGACCCTCCTTTATCACTCCTGACATTTAAATCAGCAGCCGGAATACAGAGGAGCTGCCGGTGACCGAGAGAGAGAGAGAGATGGGCTTTATGATTTCACTGCCGCAAAGGATTTGATTTAATTTTTAGATATTTATTGGAATTCTTGGGAAAATGGACTCGATTAAACGAGTGTTTTTCTTTTTCTTCCGTCTACAGGGACTTAATGTTTAATGCATAAGCACACCAGCCTCATTTTCAATAGCTCTCTGAGCAAAGTGCTTACCTGTGTGAACTTTTCTAGCCTCAAAGGTTGCGTGGAGCTCTGAGGGAATAGCGCTGTCATTAAGTACGCATAACTAAAGGCCTTCATGTGAGCGGGTGTGAAAGCAATTATGAAAACGATGATACAGAGAGGGCTTTTTTAAGTAGTCATCACCTCGGGCTGGAGAACCTGTTGACTTGCTGTACCTAAACACCCCACTTAAGGTACGTTCACACTGACAGCGGTTTGCAAGCAGAAAACCACCAGAGGCCTTTTATCTCCAGTGGGTCTTGATCATGAAACATGAGAAGAATTCAATTCTGTGTGAATGCTCTGTAAAGCACAAAACGTAGTTGCAGCAATGGGCGGGTTGAGCGAACACCAGTGATAGTGACGATTAGTGACAAGACAAAGGTGAGCACAATTGAACTTTATGCAAATGAGCAGAATGAGTACCATTCATTACCACAGTTGGGCTAAAATGCCTTATGCTGGCCTGCTATAATTAAATAAGTTAATTTCTTACATTTGACATTTATGCATTTAGCAATGGTTTATCCAAAGCATTGTACAAAAGAGAAACAATATATAGCTGTTATTCATCATACACACAATGCTGTAACACTCTTGCTCATAGCTCTTTTTATGATAAATGCTCCATAAAATCTTTAAAGAAGAAATTAGCAAGATATTTGATAGTCAGCAATAGTCATAATACACAATGCCAGGTTTAAAAGACAATTCGATTATAAAGCAAGCTAGAGAAGAAGCTTTTTATTATTTTATTATTTTTATTTTTTATTGGAGGTTCATTCCACCACAGAGGAATAGAGACGTTGAAGGTTTCCCAGCACAGTGTTATTGTTATCAGTTGTTCACTAAAACTAAAGTAAAGAGGGTGACAAGGTAAAGAGGGTGCTGTTTTACATGACCGTGGAGTAACTGTAACCCAAATATGTTTCAGACATTTCATGAAGACACCTAAACAATCATACTCAACTCTCATACGCAACGATGTACCTTTTATTGAAATAAAAACTGAAAAGAGATTAAATCTATATTAAATATTAAAATAAATACATAATGAAAATACAAACATACAAAAGCTTAAAAAAATTCATAAAATTAAACCTGAAAATAGAAAAATAGAAACTAATTCAAAATATGAATAAATATTATAATAGAATGAATAAATGCTATAATAGTATATAAATAATACAAAATGTAACTTTTGCTATCTAGTAAGTTTCCATGTTTAATGGAGCTGAATTGTTCAAATTGTTTTGCAAAACTTCGCAACAAACTGTAATGGGCCAATTATAATCAACCAAGCTAATGTGAGCATTCTGGTTTATCCCTAGGGATGGAATCATAAGGAATGTATTTTTTCCGATTAATGATTCCAGCTTAACTATTCAGTTAATTATTCAATTCTTAGTAGTTTTGAGGAAGATATATTTCTAAAAAAGAAACGCACATGTCCAAATGTTTGAGTATTTTAGTAATTTCGATAATAAAATAAATGGTTTTTGATCAATTGTTTTACATAGAATTCGTATGGATTTTTACCAGTCTTTTCAGAGACTTTATTAACCATGTGTGTTTTTTATAGACTAAAAAAAGAACTGGCTCATACTATTAGAGTCAATTGGTTGGAATTAGTTTGGATTCTGGTTTGCACTCTATGGTTTTGATTCTCTAAACACAATCTGTTTTAGAATCAATTTATTTGGTAATTGAACATTGCTAGTTACTTGGCTTGTATTTTTTTTAATTCTCTAAAACGTTTCACATAAGAGACTCATTTGGAATTAGATTACACTATATTGGTGGCTGTTTATGATGAACTAAAAAGATCCGGCTCATAGGAACCATTAGTTCAAGAATCTTTCTCTGTATGATTCGTGCTGTAGATTCAGTAGTGGTGTTGCAATGGCGCTGATATAAATGCAAGGAACATCATCGTAGTGTTCAAATGTGATTTACGTAAGCGTAGTCTTAGGAACAACTTACACAGACATTTGCTCCGCTCATTTTTCATGAATGAGGCTTGATGTTACAGAGTTTTGCACTAAGCAAATCTTAATTGCCTAATTATTGGTGAACAGCAGGTGTGCCTCTGCTCCACAGTTTCCCACAATGTCATGGAACACGAGTTGGAAAAGCATCCAACAGTGATTCATATTCTGTAATCACTTAATCTTTCAGTCTTTTTTAACCCGGCTCCATTCGTCTGCTTTTAATGCAGGCGCTGGCCGCTTCTGAGCTCCCCTGTAGAAATCACACTAAATATGATGAGGTGATTCGAGATGTGACCCACGAGTAATGATTCGTTTTCCTTTCAAAATCCTTCATTTTCAGAAATCCAAGCAAGCTCAGACATTTTGGCCCATCTCCTCCAAAAGCAGAATAAACACGGACAAACAAAGTGCTGCTCGCTTCCAGATGTTTGTTGGAAATGGCTCTCATTGCAGAGGCCTTTAAAAAGAACAACCTTGATTTTTCTCAAGTGTTATTTAATTTTTACTGCATTATAAAAGTGAACTGCAAGGGGAAAAACACGTTCCTAAATGAAGCAGCGATGTTGGATTTAGGTGATCTAATGAGTCATTTTCATTCTTTCTTATGATGGTTTCAACACTCTTGGCTGCAAGGGTCTTGTTTTAACTCTAGCATATTTTGCAGCGTTATAGTATGACTGATTTCTCTGGTCATTATGTGGTTTCACTTCACTGAAGGTATTTAATATCCAAATGGAATTTAGAATTACACTGTTTATTTTCTTAATACACATTGCTGCTCTGAGTGACTCATGGATGCATATTATTCTAAATAATAAAATAAATAATACAATAAAATAAACATTATTATTATTATTATTTATTATTTATTATATAATCAATTTTCAATTATTATGAGTTAAACTTGATAATTATTATTAATTATCATTATTAAATATAATAAAAATACTTTTAGACCTTATTTGACCTAAAGAGAAATGTAAGAAGTTGGATGTATTTCTTGCTGACAGGCGCCACGATTAATCAAATAAAATGCAAATTGGGCGGTAAACCGCATATATTAATATGTAATTTTACAGTTGTAATGTAAAATAAAATTGTCATTAATTTTCTTTAATACACTGTAAAAATAATTTATTTATTTATTTGAAATTGTAAATAAAAATGATTATTGGAGTATATCTTACAAGAAAATACTATTTCAGTCTTTACATTTAAAAATGTAGTCATATTTCTAAGTTTAATTCAGTTAATTCTTGCTGATTCCTTGTAAATATGGCATTTTTTCAGTGTACTTGATTTTACAGTGAAATATTACAATAGTGATGTTTCTTATTTAGCTTTTTATTTATCTTAACATTGTTATTAAGTAGTAGTATTTATTTATTTCTAAATTGCATTTTAAATCACAATCACAATTTTTATCTGAAAAATCACAAATCAATTTTCTTTCCCCTCCAAATCATGCAGCCCTACTTGCTGGGTTTGAATGTCTAACTTTGTTAAATAAAAAAAAAGCATCTGTCAAAGCTAAGATGTCAGAAATGTGTCTGAAGATGCCAAAGCTAAGACGTGTCAGTTGTGTAGTTATAAACCAGATTTAATAGTGTTACAGAAGAACTGGAGGACATTCAGTCCTTCGTGCCTTTTGATGTAAGGCTTCAGTCAAAATCTTGTTTAACCCGAGAGGTCAGATCAGCCTCAAATGTGCATTTAGAGCTGTGGAGCTTGACTTTAAGACCCAAATCAATGGTTTGCAAGAAAACTGAGGTCAGTGAATCTCTCAGAGGTATGTATTAGATTCTGCAGGAAGTTGATGCTCTGAAAAAGAGTGTGGAAATACTTCTATTTGCAATCGTTGGTAACCCAGTAGAAGTCAGTTCTCACAGAGAGTCTAATTTATAATTTAGCTGGAGAGCTCATTTTCACAGTTGCTTTTTTAAATAATTTTAGGCAGCAGGCAAACAGAAATTTGTCTCTTAGTTATAACAACTTCTCCCTTGTGGATTATGATGGATAATGGAAACGCACACAAGAATTAGAATTAGCTTCTCGGTGATTGACTGTGAGCGTTAAACTTCTCCAGTAATGTCACATTAGTCAGCGATGACCACGCACACAGGGAATATTTCACAGTGTTCAAACTCATTCTGCCATTTATCACCAGTCTGAATTTCATGTAGCTCGACTTTCACTGTGGAAACAAAAAGCATTCTTTCTGAGCATTTCATCCTGTTTTGTTTGCGATGTTGTCATCTCTGAGATATCCTTCACAACAGTTTGCAATGATGAAAAGCTAGACGTATATCTATCTGAAAACTTTACCCACTGCTGTTGAAAAGAGACTTTTTATTAGACCTCTAAATGCGAAATGAATGCAGTTGGATGCATTTCTGAAACTTTAAAGGGGTCATATGATGCGATTTCATTTTTTCCTTTCTCTTTGGAGTGTTACCAGCTCTTTGTGCATAAAGAAGATCTGAAAAGTTGCAAAGACAAAAGTCTCAAAACAAAAGAGATATTCCTTATAAAAGTTCAGACTCGTCCACGACCTCCTAAAACGCCTCGTTTAAACACGCCCCCACATGTCTACGTCACTATGTGGGAAGATTGCATAACGCCGCCCAAATGTTCACACAAAGAAAGAACGAAGGCGTTAACTTTTATTCTCGCTGTAGTATTGTCGTTGCCGCCGCCGCCATGTCGTGAAGGCGCTGTGTGCTTCATTGTGAAAGCGAAACTACTTTGTTTGGTCTTCCAAAAGAGGAACACGACTAGAAATCAGTGGTTTAAGTTGTATTTACAACACTGTTCAGAACAGTTCAACCCAAATATTCAGATGTGTGCTACGCATTTTATGGAGGACTGTTTCCTGATACTGGGAGAGGGAGAGGAGACTACAAGCCGGCTGTTTGACTCACAGCCTGTAAGTAAGGTTTTATATTTAAAGAATTTGCCACTGAAGACTCAAACGCGAGTTTTGAGCAGTGTAGAGTAATGTTTGTTTGTCATTTCTCCGATCACAAATTCAGACAAGGTTTTATGTTTACGAGGCGCGATGCCAGCAATGCGTAAAAAGACCGTATAAGTCATTTTAATCAGTAATTATATCCCCACTGGATGCAACAAACGCCTCATTTATAACGGGTTTTATTGGTTTTGTCTCGTCGCTCCGGCCAGACAGGGCTGGCCAATCACAGGACACCTCGCTTTCAGAACGATGAGTTTTGTAAAAATCTACACGTTTCAGAAGGCGGGGATAGAGGAGAAAAATAATGTACAGTATGTGGAAAACAAATGTTTTTTTAACCTTAAACCGCATAAAAACATTTCATTACACCAAATACACAAAACAATGTTCATTTTTAGCAATGTCATATGACCCCTTAAGTTGAGCAGAACAATCAATGTAATTTAGTTTTTATGCTACGGGAAATGTGGTCTCAGATGAGGAAGACGTAACACTGGGGCCGGCTGGTGTATTGGCAGCTGATGTTGCTAGTTTTGGCCTGTTGGTTTGGATTAAACATGCAAAGGCAGTACAGGACTGTGACCTTCACATTTCTCAAGCTCAAGTGCCTTTTCCTTTTCAGTCTCTTCTAGAAGATAATTGCCATATGGCTGCAGCAACTCTGCAAATTAAATTTGAGGTGGTTTCTGCCAAAGAACTAGTATTAGTAGAAAAATCTTGATGCAGTACTTTCATAACAATACATTATATGCATTACAATGCATTACAATTTGTTTAGATTAATGAAACGTCATGCAATATTAAATAAAGTAAACAATATTTTAATAGCATGTTTGTTAGTTAATTTCTACATATGCATGCAAAGTTCATTTAAATAGAATTGCTTAATACAAATAGTTTGTGGTATGATCAACCAAGAATTAATGAAAAATGGTACATTAATAAATTAACATTAATGTAGAACAAATACATGTTAAAAATAGTAGTTAATTTTTTTGTGTGATGCCTAAAGCATTAACTAATATTAATGAATTGAACCTTATTGTAACGTGTTAACAAATGTGTTAATGTAATTTATTTCTGTGATTTCAAGGCTGAATTTTAGCATCATTACTCCAGTCTTCAGGGTAACATGATCCTTCAGAAATCATTCAATATTCTGATTTGCTGCTCAAAAAAAACATATATTATCGATGTTGTACCTTATCAGATTTTGTGGAAACCTGCATTTTTCAGGATTATTTGTTGATTAGAAAACATTGTTTAATATTATAAATGTCTTTACTGTCAGTTGTGATTAATTTAATGCATCCATGTTTAAAAAAAAATATATTATATAGAATCATGTTGGCACTTGGCCATTGAAGCATGCAAAAATGATTCAGTTTACTCCACAATTGATTGTCAAAAGTAGCGGCGTTAGATTTATCTACTGTTCTATTCTAAAAGGCAGCAACACAACTTTAAGAAAAGTTTGGACACAAGAAATGGAGCACATTTTTTTTCATTGCGCAAAGAACTTAAGCAATCAATTCTCCCGATGTCAGCTCAAATAACAATGTTGTACTGGGGTTTCACGTCATTCCCATTCAACTTCTCGCATGTGTTTACGTAACAAACGTGTGGTTGGGATGGGCTGAGAGTCGTTTGGTGACAGAGTCATGAAAGCTCGTGTAGTGAGTCACCCCCTGTTGCGGATCATTTACATAGTGTTGCGTAGTGTGAACACTACAACGACTTAATGACAGACAATCAAGTCATATAGTCTGAACAGCACAGCGATCTGCCGACGTTTTAAGTCTTTACTGTTTACCTATTAACAGTTTTTTTTTCGTAGCATTTTTACAATATTTTATTGTTGAATTTACACTCATTTTTTACAGTGCAGATTTGGAAAAAACATCTGAAATATTACACTATCCACTTTAACATACTGCTTCCAAAGTTTTATGAATTGGAATGAACTGCAAAATATTGTGGTAAATTCATGGAAAAGACCCTTGAGAGAGTCATCCATGCGTGTGTGTGTGACACTACTTTAAATTGCTAACATTGAGAGCCCAAAAACTCGACATCTCTTTGCAGAAAATCGCATTTGTCTCGGTAGTGAGTAATGACCAAGTTTCTTTCCTCAGAAAGATACGTTTGTGGAGAGCTCTTGTGGGAGCTCCGGTTTTGAGGAGAAGTATTGGAGAAACAGAATCTCTCTCAGGAGCCTTTTTTGTTGAAGATGTATGGGATACGGTGTCAGAACTCTCTCTGGGCAGCGCAGGGTGTCTATGGCGGCTCTAAAGATGAATGTTTTAAAGCAGGGGTGCCCAAACTCGGTCCTGGAGGGCCGGTGTCCTGCAGAGTTTAGCTCCAACTTGCCTCAACACACCTGCCGGGAAGTTTCTAGCATGCCTAGTAAGAGCTTGATAGCTGTTTCAGGTGGTTTGATTAGGGGTTGGAGCTGAACTCTGCAGGACAACGGCCCTCCAGGACCGAGTTTTGGACACCCCGTTTTAAGGTTTTTACAATGCTTTTCCTAACTCCTCTCTACGAGGCTAAAGATGGGAGAAGTGTTATCGCCAAGTACCAACTCCACTCGTTGCGAAGTATAATTGGATGTGTTTCCGTGCTCTCCGTGCTTCGATGGCCACATAATGTACTATCAATTTGCATACGTAAAATACAGGCCTGCTTTGCGGTTCTAGTTATTTTTATAGCTGGAAGGGATTATTTTTTTTGTGATTATTTGAGGCCAAAATGTTGTTTTGTTCCTGAAAGCAGTTCTAAAGTTTTTTTTCCTGTATCAACAGAGTCTGATTAGCGAGACTTCCCACACAGGTTCACGTCTTTGTGCTATTCCCATTTCTCTCTCCAGGTTTGGGCCAGTAATTTTCTTCCCAACGAAGCGGCGCTGGCGGAGCGCTGTCAGAGAGACTTCCTGCAGAAGCACGGAGAGCCTTTGCTACTCCAGTATGCTCGAATGGAGACGGAAGCACAGGTAAAACACCCACAGAAGACACAGTTCATAGCCCTCAGCAGTCTGTCAGCATTACAACTCCCTATAGACAGTTTGTAAAGGCTCTCACCACCATAGTGTGAGTACTTTTGACAGCCCTGCTGAGGGAAAAAAAACAACATAATGTGGTTAGCTGGTCTTGGCTGGCCACTGAGCTGGACAAAATGGTGTAGTTTGATTGTTTTAAAGCAGTTTTGGGGACTTTTCAGCTAGTAGGATTGAAGTCAAACCTTTATGTGCAACCTCCAGACTGGGCCGGCGCCGGGTACTTGCCCCCAGTGTTCGAACTATACCGTGGACTTTGGGGGAGCACACTTGATTTTTTTTTATAACGGTTTGGTGGTGGGGGGCGGATTTACAAGACTTACAAAGACGCATAACAGCTACAAGTGCATGCACTACTTGCTTTATGCAAGCACTATATAGGATAAATCACTATACAGGATTTACCCTATTATATTTTATCAACATGAATTGATAGGTGAAACAACAAACAGCCACCCACAAATAGTCTATAAACAAAGCATCCGGCTGTCTTTGAGTTCACATGAACAATGGTTAACGTAAAGTTACTCGTCGTCATAGTCAAAGTAATTCCTCCGTTCAATTAGGCCTAAGATATCGCAGACCTATAACAACCCAGCCACGACACATAATTGCGAATAACATGTCTTACCTTAACACAGAATCGACCACAGAGTCCAACGTTTATATTTTTTCTACGAATCTTTGAGTTAACATGTACTAAACATGAGTGGAATTTGCACCGCAGCGCCCCCACACCTTGATGCTCATGACAAGAATAGCATGTATAGTTATCTTTATTGAAGTTAATTAGGTTTAAATCGCCGTCGTGCATGAATGAATGATATTTTTGCAATTTTACACATAATAATCCCCTATGATCACATTACACAAAACTGAAATTGCAAGTCAAAATAACACATTGTCAATATTTTTTGAGACCCCCCAAAATTTCACAAATCACGTTTTCAGGGGAGCCCATGTCTTATTAAGGGGAGCCGAGCTCCCCCGTAGTTCGCACCCTGCTTGCCCCCAAACAAGTTACTGTGCCCCCCTTCCCTGCTGAAAGTGATCGATTGAAGCGAAATTGAAAGCGGATAAAACAGCACGCATATGAAAGCGATTTTTTTTTTTCACCCTGAAATTTTTGACCCACCCATAAATATAAAAATAAGTTTAATGTTGATTCAGAAATTAAACCATGCTCTTGGTGTATTCAAGTGCTTGTTCATATGAATCACATTTGTTTTGTATTTTTGAGTAAATAATCGATCCATACAAAAAAAAGATATGTCCTCCTTCTCCTTGTTTATAGTATATTTTGTCTAATTTGATCATGGTTTTAACTTGTGTAATGTAATATTCTCAAATGCATTTAGCACATTTAACAATGTTTAAATCCGTTCTGAAATTCAGTGCTGTAAAGGTCCTCAGTTTCTGTCTAGGCCTGTCTATTACTGTCTACCATAACAATTCGTCCTTTCTTGTTTGCTTGTTTGTGTTCTCTCTCGATTGTAACACCCCCTTGTAAAGCGAGCTGCCTCCTCACCCACTGCATGCTTTACAAGGGGGCGTTGGAGCATAAGCATACGCGGCTGTGTGTCTCTGTATGTGTCATCTGGGCCTGGATAATTATATTGTGCTGGGTAGGATGCTGATGGCATGCCGAATCAGCAGGGAAGAGCTGAGCACACACGGCCCAATCCGCTGCTCTCGCACTTCACTGCAATCTGCTAGCCAAGCATGCAACGCAACAAGAAAAAGCTTTCATTAGCATAATGAGGCAGACATAACACTGAACTTGGTTAAATCATAAGTAATCAAGAAAATGAGAGTAGAGAGTGAGAGTAAAAGACGGAAAATATGAATAACAGTGATGTGTTATTTGTAAGTATACATGTACAATGTTTGTTTGTTACTAACAGCATTGTTATACACTTGTGGAATGCATTTAGTGAACATGCCAGTTCATAGAGTACAGTCCAACTTTAAATACGTGTATTAAATAAATAACTGGAATGTACTTTTAACAAAATCAATATTTATTATTAGTTTAGTTTAGTTTGTAAACAATTATGTGTGTGCCCGGACAGTTCCTATGATCTTCACTATCGTGACAACAAACTATAATTTTAACAAAATCAACATATATTCATTCATTCATCCATTCATCCATTTGAAATGGTAAATTGGTTTTGTAAACATTCATTTAAACACTAAACACTATACATTACAGGATGTTTCCTAGTATTATATTCCACTTTAATTAATTAAACGTAATTATCTATGCATGTTCTTCTTCTTCTTCTACTTCTACTTCCGCTCCGGAAGTCTATGGCAGCCCATAGAACTGTATGGTCAAAAGTTGTGATATTTGGCACACAGATAAAGGACAGTTTGAACATTAACCACATCAAATTTGGAGTCTCTGACTTATACCCTCTAGCACCACCACTTGTCAAGACTTGCTCTCATGTTTGTGCAAATAACTTTTGAACCGTAAGAGCAACACAATTATTTTCCTCTGATTCCTTGGCTTTGATTCAAATGCACCTTATGATGTCATTGTCCATCATAAAAATTATTCTGCTATTTTGAATTTTTCGAAAAAAAACTACTTTTTGGAACTCCTCATAGACTGTTTGTCCGATTTTCACGAAAATCAAACCATATCATCTTCAGACCATGTCCAAAAAAAAAGTTTAAAAAAAATGTAAAAAATGGAAATCAAGTTGATCAGTCAAACCATTTCCGAATAATGCAAGAACAAATTTGTCGAAGAGCTTGTAAAAGTGGATGTGAGGCTATATATCTCCTCAATGCTTTAGCGTATTCAGACCAAACTTGTGCTCCATCCAAAAGCTGAAAAAGGATGCATCCTTCGCTGCCTTTGATATCCCAGAATCCTGTGCGTTTCATTCCGTGTCGGTTGAGCTGAAAAATAAAGATGGCATCTGAAAGTTGCATTTGGTGGTCAGTTTGTGTGTTAATGTACGTTTCTGATCAACTTTTTCCACTTTTGATGTTACTTCTAGTGAGAAATCAGTATTATAGTAATTAGAAATTAGCTAGTTTTCACCAAAGCTCACTCTAGTAGATCATTAAACCGTTGCGGTGCCTCATAAGCATGTCCGAAATCAGTTTCGTGAGGTGCCTGCTTGCGCAAACGCTAAGGCAGCGAGGCAACAAGTCAGCAGCCTAAGCTTTCAGATGCAGTCTTGGTCTGTGTTATGACAACCGAGATCTTAGGTTGCATGCACAGTTTCAGCACAGTGCCACCTGGTGATCAGGGGAGATGAAACATGTGCTATTTTTGCTTAGAACTTCTGAATGGTTTTGCCAAAAATCACAAGACTGGTCTCTTTACATTTGGAGCTCTCTTTAGATGTAGTGTGAAATTCTGAGTGAAACGATGACATATTTCGGGTGTCGGCCATTTTGAATTTTGTCATAAAATTATATATTTTTTATGAATGCATTGGTGTATCATTACGAAACTTGTTATGTGTCTTTGGCACCATGCCCTGAAGGTACTCAAAAAGTTGTGTGGCATTTTAATTTAATTTTAAAAAACACTAACAACTTTTGAATAATTTTGTTTTGGTAGATTCCTTGGATCATGTCAAGAACATCGATACCAATTATGCCATAATCAGACAAACTTCCTGTCCGCCATTTTGATTTGTCATATTTTGATTTTGCGAAACTACTCCTCGATCACTGATTCGATTTTCACCAATTTGGAACATGCTGGCCAAAAAAAAAAAAACAAACAAAACAAAAAAATGGAATCAAGTTGATAGATGAACTTGGTTTTCATTTACCTGCAAAGCTTTGACATATTGACACCAAACTTTATGTGTGTCATTGTCACCTCACACTGACCACACCATATCGATTTGGTAACAGTGCCACCTTTTGGTCAAAAGTGATAAACCATTAATATGGAGCCATTAGTCATTAATAATGCAATTTCAAAAAATGCTAATAGCTTATAAACAGTTTTGCCTGTTGTCATGTAACTGCTCTTGTTAGATTCCTTGGATTACAGAACACTGATACCAATTATGCCATAATTAGTAGTCGACCGATATAGCACCGTGGCTGATATATCGGACGATATTTGGAATTTTTTAAATATCGGCCTCGCCCGATAAGTCTTTCCATGTGGCTGATGTTTTTCAAAAGGGATTATGACACCGTATCGTGCATTTATGCTTCCTCTTTAAGACAAGCCACTCATATGTGAAGCCAGCACCTGACAGACAGTAAAATTACCAATCGTCATTCACTTTCTAACGTGATGCTATGTTGTGTTACATACAATAACACTCAGGCGTGCAGCAAAGTCTTATTCAAACGTATCGTGACACATCAGATCCGTAGCCCAGCGTCAGCTCCGGTGGGAGACACAGATGTGATATAAACAAATTCAAACATAAACCGTGTTTACCTCATAAACAATCGAAAATCCCTTGACTGGCTCTTCCTCAGATATGCGCGTTGTTCTCGTGTACCTCTAAACAAGAGACTGTTTTCCGGTGGACTCAAAAGTTGGTGCACTCCAGAATGAAAGCTGGGTCAACACGAGAACTCTAAGGAATGATAATATGTTTGAATTCTTTTATATGTTTATTCAGGAATATCCGCTGTATTTGATTGCCCATGATTGGCGTAATATCATGTGCAGTATACCTTTTCATATGTTCCGGTCTTATTTAAAGGGTTCTGATGGTGCTAAAAAGAACAGTATTTGGTGTAATGAAATGTGTTTATTGGGTTTAAGGTAAAAAAAACCACATTATTTTCCACATACTGTACATTATTGTTTCTCCTCTATGCTCCGCCTTTCTGAAACGCGTCGATTTTTACAAAGCTCATCGGTCTGAAAAGCGAGGTGTGCTGTGATTGGCCAGCTATCCAGTGCATTGTGATTGGTCGAATACCTCAAGCGTGTGACGGAAATGTTACGCCCCTCACCATACTGTGATGCCCTGTCCGGCCGGAGCGACGAGACAAAAACATTAAAACCATTATAAAATAGGCATTCGTTGCATCCAGTGGGGAAATAATTACTGATTATAATGACTTGTAATGTCTTTTTACGTGTTGCGTTGCGTTGCATTGCGCCGCGTAACATAAAACCATGTCTGCATTGTGATCAGAGAAATGACAAACAACAAGCGCAACTCTACACTGCACTGAGATTCAAATGCGAGTTTTAGCATTCTTTACATATAAAAGACGTCTTACAGTCTGTGAGTCAGAACAGCTGGCTTTGTAGTCTACTCTCAGGATCAGGAAACAGTCCTCCATAAAATGTGCTGCACACATCTGGTTATTTGGGTTGAACTGTTCTGGAACATTTTTGTAAATACAACTTAACCACTGATTTTCTTTTGGATGGCCAAACAAAGTAGTTCGCTTTCACAATGAAACACACAGAGGCTTGAGTGAGCAGCAAGGTGGGATGCGGCAATCACATGTGATGACCCCAGGCTGGACTCTGCTTCGTCACGGTAAAAGCCGATCCGGCATTCCACAGCGCAAAGTTGTAGTAATTCCTCAGCAACCAGCACAGATCAGCACCAGGCATGACAAAGCAGATATAAGACTCTTTTGAAGACCAAAACACCAAAGTAGTTTCGCTTCAAAACGAAGACACAGCGCCTTCACGATGGCGGGCTTGGCAAATAACAATGACTACAGTAGACAAAAGTAAGCATCTTCTTTGCCTGAAACATTTAGGCGGCGGTATGCACATCTTTGTGACGTAGGACATTGTGGGGGCGTGTTAGAACGAGGTTGTAGGTAGGCGGGATGACCTCTGAACTTGTTATACAGAATATTCTTTGGATTTGAGACTTAGTCTTGCCAACCTTTAAAGTATTCTTTATGCACCAAGAGCTTGTGACACTCCAAAGAGAAAGGAAAAATTTAAATCGCATCATATGACCCCTTTAATGCTGCTATATATGCTGATAACCAAGCATGTAATTGTACGCCTTCAGGCTTGTATTATTTTTACAATGAAACAGACAAGCGAAATGAAACAGATCAGAGACGTATATCTTTATTATTAACCAACTATCCCATACTATAATTAAAACAACCTGTTGCTCTGTAAACTATATGTATATATATTTTCTGCATGTCTCCCATTTACTGTAATTACATGTATTATATCGGCCTCATATCAGCCAATTGACCAGATTGATTTTTCAATATCGGCATTGGCCATTTCAAAATCGTATATCGGTCGACCACTAGCCATAATCAGCTAACCTTCCTGTCCATCATTTTGATACATGTTGAAAACCTTCTTTTTCTAACTCCTCCTTGATTATTGGTCAGATTTTTACCAAATTCGATTCTTATCATCTTTATCTGAGGCTGTATCTCTGCAAAGCTTTGACATACTGACACCAACTTTGTGAGTCATTGTCGCCTCACACTGACCGCACCACATCAATTTGGTAATAGCGCCACCTAATTGCTCAAAATTGATAACCATTAAATACTTTTACTAATGATTGATTTTTATGATTTTTCATCCGGTTTGAGTAAAATCACCTTAAAATGTCTTTAATTACTAATTGTTGCGTTTGGTCTGATCCTCGCTGCCATGCGTGCTCCTTTGCCTCTGTTTTGCTTGGCCCCTTAATTGCTGCTTGCAGCTATATTTAAAATTAATAACTTTACTGTATATTAACAAAATTAATGTTATTTATTTGTTGTTTTATATTTTGTAAGTTAGCTTTATAAGCATTAATTTTGTAAATATTATAAAGTCCAGGACTGTGTTTCTCAAAAGTATCATGAGCTAAGTTGATAGTAGAGGCCATTGGTGGGCAGTGGTCCTACAATCTGCTTAGGCTTACAATGCTTTTGAGAAATGCAGTCTAGGAAAGTTCATAATATTGTGTTCCACTTAAATCATTTTAATTAAAACAAATGTGTTTTAACATTATTATTTGTATTATTATTATTAGTGATTTAGTCATTAGGTAAAGTTTATGTGAAGTTTAAGTAATTGCTTACTACTTCAGAATCTGTTATAGCATACAGTGATTTATTCTGTCAGGTATTTCCCAGTGTTCACTCCATCAGTCAAGCATCTTACATTCTCCTTATTCTGGACTACGTTCTCCTTTCTTTCATCTGTAAATGCTAGAGACACGTCTTTATAGCTCAGGCTGCTCCTGAAGCCCCTCGGCTCAAACGCAAAGCCCTCGTGAAGATTATGCGTACTGTGACGGAATTATAATAACGCCGATTGTGAAGTGAAAACTGCATTAGCAGTCTTATTGCGTGAAACTCAAAAACATGTTCAAATCACATTTCACCATCAAATCTAAAGAAATAAAAAAAAGAAATTATATTTTGCATAAAGAAAATTAAGCCTAGAAAAATTAAGTTAGAGTCATTAATTAATCTATAATTAATTAATGATTCTAACTTGTTGTTCATGTATTTAAGGATTTTTTTATTAAATAATGGCAGTACAACAAGTACCATAGTACTGAATGATTACCATATACAGTACATGACTGATCGATTTTTTTTCAGCAAAGATGCATTAAATTGATAAAAAAAAAATCTATGGCAAGTAAATGCTTGTTGTGAACCCATTTTTTCAAGCCAGCTCCAAAGTTCAACATTGTAAAATCAGAATGTTTATGAGCATTCAATCATCTATCAGATGATTTCTGAGGATAAGGGATCGATGATGGCAGTAATGATGCTGAAAATTCAACTTTGATCACAGAAATAAATTACATTTTAAAACATATTACAATGGAAGTTATTTTAAACTATAATAATGTTTGACATTATTACTGTTTTTACTGTATTTGTGATCAAATAAATGCAGCCGTGGTGAGCATAAGACACTTTTTTCAATAAAGTAAAATAAAAACCCTTGAATCTTTGAATGCTAGTGTACATTTACTATGGTATTTCAAGCTACATAAGAGAATAAAGTGGCATTACCAAGTCCGAAAAACCATAGTAACCCCATTATAAATTTTTAGGCACATCAAGGGACAATTTGACATGCATTGCATCGTAACAAGCCAATTCCACATGAATGGGTCCGGCGCTGCTGAATTCAGCCATCATTGTGTTCATTTTGCTCCATTCTTATCATTAAATGCTGTTGCATTTAATTATAATATGCTGGATATATTCCATCTTGGTTTGGTTTGCTGTCTATTCTAGGTGAGAAATCTCTCGCTGTCATGAGTGTATTGGAGGAAATGGCGATTACTCATCTCATTCTCACCACGGGGCTTCCCTCCCCGACCTGGGATTTCCTATTATCACAGAGCTGCTCTGGCTGACAGGGCCTCTATTTAGTCTCTCATGTCCTTACTGCGGGGGGTCAGGAAAAATGTGCTGGCCAGCTGGAGGCAAAATTCACCATGCTGTTCCTGTGCTTTAGCCTGATGTCCTGTGAATCGCTAATGCTCTCTGGCTCTTCTTTTCGAGGCTTGCGTGTCATTCTGAAATCTGAACTTTTGCCAAACGTGAATATGATTCAGACATTGTGAATAAAGCCTAATGAGAATTTCAATTACAGCAAACAGAATAATGTCTGACAATCTGGGTCTGGATGATTTATACCTCTGGGTGTATAATAAGCTCTGTGTAGATGGCTAACAACAATCTTTCTGTGACAATCGTCAAGTCCTGCATACAAAACAAGACAAATTACATTAGATTCTCACATTACTCTGATGAGCGTGTGAGGTGTGCGTTTCCCAAAAGTATTTCTGGTCTTTTTTCTTTAGTCTTGTGTAGTCTTGTGTCTTTTGACTATTGGCTCAAAGTCTGTAGCACATTATTGTATATTATGGACAAGAATAGCTGACTTCGACAGGAACAGGCCATCTGACTTAGAACTGGGTAAAGTTAAAGTTAAATCTGAGAAAAAAAAACAGCATTTATATAATGTACTCAATGATATCTTGTTTTCTTGCAAATGGCTCAAGCTAAATTCTTGAATAATACTGGTTCGTTCTTACCAGTGGTGTTGTTTAAAATAGTTTTTGGTAAAGGGACAAAACGGAAACAAAATATAAATATTAAATGGAAACCAGAAAAAAAACCCAGAAAGTAAAACTAAAGTTGAAGAAAATAAAACAAGTTGAAGGACTAAAATTAAAACTAAAATAAACATTAAATAAATTAAAGCTAAATATAAATATTTGAAAAAATAACAAACATGACAAAACCACATGCTGAAACCTAGACTGAAATATACAAATAAAAGAAAATTCAAAATATTATTGTCAGGATTCTGGACTGTTCTGTGTCGTGCTTTGACCCCGTTTCTGGTCCTGTGTTTCCTTATTTGGTCCTTCCTGTTTCCATTAGGTTCCCTGATTAGTTCATCATTTGTTTCCAGCTGTGTTTAGTTAATTATCCTCATTTCCCTCTGTACTTAAGTCCTAGGCTGTGTCCGAAATCGCCCCCCTATACCCTCATTCACTATTTCCCTACTTAGGTCCACTATTCAGTTCACTAGAGATGATGAAAACGAGTAGTGTATTCGGCACTGATGCCCCCCGAAGGAAATGCGCTTTGATGTTGGTAGCTTGCTGTTTATTATCATTTTTAAACTAGCAAACCTAGCAGCTTAACCAACCCAGTAAAGATTAAAGGATTTACCTTGAACTCTGTCATGGAAATAATGTATAAACTAGGGTGACCATACGTGCCATTTTCCCAGGATGCGTCCTGGTCAGGAATTCTATATTGCCTAAAATATTTAGGTTTTGGCTTCGTCGGTGTATGACATCAAAATACCTCAAGAGCATTTTGAAATCATAAGGAACCGTCTGTATGGTATTTTGATGTCATACACCGATCGGTCTGCACATGCAAACAAAGCCAAAACCTAGATATTTTAGGCAATATAGAAAATGGCACGTATGGTCACCCTTGTATAAACCCTAATCAAACAATTTAATAATCAATTTACAATGAATTTATACCCGTGTTGTACAATATGCTGTACGCCATGGATGAGCGGGGATTGATTATTCAGCTGCGGGCACCATCTTCTGGCGAGATGTGGGAATTCATTCGGCGGTGACTCTCATGGTGCATTATGGGCATTCTCTAGCCGCTGAGCATGCACCAGTTGTACACTCGTTTTTGCAGTGCATTGTGGGATTGAATGAGTGCACTCGAGAACGTCCACTATGGTTTCGGACACCACTAAAAATGGCTGTTCCCTCAAATAGTGCCCTATTTAAGGGTATAGGGGGCGATTTCGGACACAGACCTAGTCTGTTCAGTTTGTGTTTGTCAGGTCTACTCGTTCTCTACGTGTGTTGGCTCAAGCTCCTATTGAGGATTATCTCCTGTGTTTCGGGATTAAAGACTGTTAAATATTTCCTCGTGACTCCAGCGTGTTCCCTCAACAGCGTGACGTGACAATTATAATATAAATAGTATATAAAGTGGGTATTTTGTTGCTTTGCAGCCTGAAATGAAGACGGACACAGTTTTTCTTTTATCCAGCTGTATTTCCTCAGAGCAACTTATAACAGCCAGTGAAAGATATCACTCCAACTTGTCAGAAAAAAAATTAAAAAGCTGAATCACTGAGTTGGAAAAAGGATCACCCCCTTGCATCAGTATTTTGTTGAACCACCTTTTGCTTTAATTACAGCCTTTAATCTGTTGGGATTTATCTCTGTCTCTGCTAACTTTGCACATCTAGACTTTGCAGTATTTGCCCGCTCTTCTTTGCAGAACGTAAGTTTAGTTCAATTTAATGGTGAGCGTTTGTGGACTGCAGTCTTCAAGTCATTGCACAGATTTTCAGTGGGGTTAAAGTCTGGGCTCTGATGAGGCCATGCAGTGACATTCATCTTTTTCTCCTTCAACCACTGTGTGTGCTTAGTTTTGTTGTGTTTTGGGTCATTGTCATGTTGGAAGGTGAGCCTTCTTGCCATTGACAACTTCCTGGCAGAGGGCACCAGATTTTCCTGAAGAATTTGACTGTTTTGCCCCATTCACTTCTTCTTCTATCCTGACAAGTGCTCCATCACTGCTGCAGAGAACCCCCATACGGATACACCACCTCCCTGCTTTTCGGGAAGAACGCTGTTTATTTGATGGTTAACTGTAATGGATTTTCTGCCAACATATCTTTGGGTGTTGAGGCCAAATCTCAAATTTTTCTGTGCAAAATGGAACGTTCACCTGTAAGTGTCCATTCCTTTTTGCAGTTGTTTAAATAGCGGGTTATAATTACTATTTTAAGCAGCTTGGGCCAACGAATGTTTCTGATGTTCTGGTATATTGAGAATAATTTTCTTTAAAATCCATTCTTGTGTGCTAATTTAAAGGGATCCTATTATGCTTTTTCAACTTTAGTTAATCTGTAATGTTGCCGTTTGAGCATAAAAAAAGATCTGCAAAGTTACGAAGCTCAAAGTCCACTTCAAAAGGAGATATTTTATTTAACAGAAATCACTTTTCAAAAACTACAACAAACGACTCGTTTGGACTACAACGCATATTTTCCGGGATCTGTGATATCACAAATATCGACGAATGGAACGAGACCTGGTTGAGCTGCACTAGAGAAGGCAAAGAGTGTTATCACTAAGTCGGAAACACGCTAGCTTTCCCAAGGCAGAAGAACTTAGAGTGGTTACAATCATCCGGGTTTAAATCGCACCCAAATTGATTTGATTTTGACGCAATACTTACACTGAAGCTCGCAGGCGGCTATGGAAGGCGGCATGACATTTTCCCGAGCATGCGCCGAAAGTTGGGTGTCTGCCATCACAACACACACTGGCCCAGCTAACCAATCACAGCACACACTGGCCCAGCTAACCAATCACAGCACACAATGGCCCAGCTAACCAATCACAGCACATTTCGTATTCAGAGGTTGTTGGGGGGTGGGGGGGGGGGGGGGGGCCTGCATTTGAATACAGGAATTTCGAGCCGTTCATGCCCGACTGGGGAGAGAGGTGTTGTAATAATGTATAATATGTGAAAAATAATGTGTTTTTCCTAGTACCTAGTATGAGAGCCTGTTCTAGTACACCCCCAAAACAAAATCAAGACTTTGTAAAAGAGCATAATAGGACCCATTTAATTCAGGCAATGATCTGACTAATTCTTCCTCAGAAGTGTTTTCTGTAGCAGCAGTTATTGGCAGCTTTTGAGGATTTTGTCTGTGAACTCATCTTTGGATCTTCCACAACTTTGACTGCTGTAAAGTTCCCTCACAATCTCAATAATTTATTTGCAAGTAACAAGGCCAGACTCCTGAAGCCTATTTTTCCCACTTGGCTTTCATTTTTTTCTGACGTCCCATTGATATTGAATCCCAGCCGTTTTCTTTTGATCTTACCTCAAGTCATGACAAGTTCAACTCTGTGAACTTTGGCTACACTGCCTACTATACCAGGATAAAGACGCTCAACAGACAGCTCATCTCAGGAAGGCTGGAATTTGGCTACATTTTCAATTTCAAACCCACAAGCCTGTGAGGAGAAGCGAAACCCTGCTTGGCAAGGCCAGTTTCCATTTAGATTGGGTGTTTCTGTTGCTAACAGAAAACAAGCGTTTGAACCCTTTTTGACAGGACATGGGGAGCAGGCAGGGCTGAAAGACGGGCATGCTGGGACCTTTTGCTGTCTATTGTGTCTCTATCAGTCTGGGAACTGCAATGATCTGTCACTAATCTTGAAAGAAGGGTAGCTGAAACACTGGTTTTAGAGGTGACATGTTGTGAGTAACCAAATTTTCCTTGATGTTTTTGAGTTTTAAGAGCTTGATGTACTATAAAAAGAAGTTTCAAAAAGTTCTGAATGTTCCTCCAAAACATTTTTGAAAATAAGCAGCAAAAATAGCTTACACTCTGCAGATTCTTCCAAAAGAAAATTTGAAATATTTCAAACAGTTCTTCCACAGTCCAAAAAGAACATTTATGGAAATTAAGCTGCAAAAATAGCTTCTTAACTAGGCAATTTATGATGTCACAATTACACTGTTCTTGGCAGTGTGTAGAACCTTCAACTCTGCAGATTCTTCTGAAAGATCCCAACTTAGCCATAGAAGTATTTTGAACAGTTAACAAGTTTCAAAAAGTTTCCTACAGTCCAAAAAGAACATTTTAGGTAAACTAAGCCATAAAGACACGTTAACTCCTAAAATTCTGGAAGCTTATGACATAATAGTAGTGCTGTTCCTGACTGTATGTAGAACCTTCCACTCCACGGATTCTTCTGAAAGATCCCGACATTAGAAATGAGCAACAGAAGTTTCCCCACAATCCAATAAGAACATTTTTGGAAACTAAACTGCAAAACTAATTTAACTTCTTAATTTCCGTTTGTGATGTCACAATTATGCTGTTCCTGACTGTGTGTAGAACCTTCCACTCTGTACACTCTCAGAAATAAAGGTACAGCAGCTTTTCAAAAGGTAGTTATTTGACCCTAAGGTCCATTTTGGTACCTTAAAGGTACATATTGGTACTTAAAGTGTACATATTAGAACCTAATAGTTACAAAAGTGTACCTTTGGAAAAGGTACTGCCCAGTGACCCTTCTAGTTCTGATATTTTTCCTAAAAAATAAAATAATTTATATATATATATATATTTAACAGTTAACAAGTTTCAAAAAGTCCCTCCACAGTCCAAAAAGAACATTAATGGAAACAAAACTAAAAATAACTTAATTTTCGGTCCCATTTTATATTAAGTGGCCCACCTACTATAGTACTTACTCCAAAAATCATTACCATGTACTTTATTTGTTCAGATTGTTTGTCAAACACTTTTGTGCTTGCTCTTTTTATGTCATAATAAGTAATGCTTGTTACTGCCTGTTTTTAGAACCTCCACAAGTTTATTTTTTTAAACCTTGTAACACTTCCTCCACGGACAAAAATAACATTTTATGGATTTTAGCTGCAAATAACCTCCTTCTTAACTCTGGTAAGTTTAAAGAGCAGGTCTACTGGTTTTTTCGAAAAATATATTTTTTTGCCATTTGAATGTAGCCCATCCTTCATGTAAACAGTCTGCAAATGGTTAAGCAAAAGTTGCAGGATAAATAAAGACTTTGTCTCTTCACATAAAGATACACTCTGAACTGCCTTAACGATCCTCATATTTTCGATTTTCTGCCTAGTTCCTATATACGTCACAGGTAACACATTGCTAATCCCCCGCTACCCCCGAAATATGAACACTCTGACCTGCCCCCAAACACTTCTGTCGGTTGTGTGTTTACCATCATGATTAGAAACGCTATGTGTTTCACCTCACTGGGCATTCTAACACCGTTCCCACACGTTCACCTCAAATAAGTAAATATAATTATGAAGCATAAACTGCTTGTCCCCTCACGTAAATTCCCACAACAGTTTAAACTTACCACGAGAAACGTCCTGATCAATTCTGCTTGCGATGGGTTCCGGTTGAGCATCGGTAATCCATCCTCTGAGTCGGGCTCGAATGGAGAAGGTAATATCATCCTTTTTTGTAACCTTATAGCATCTTTATTTACAAGTAACCCTGCGGAGCAAAATATTTCTTATGGTAATGGACGTTTCATTTCCGACATGCATTGTATACGGAAAGACCAATCACAACAGACTTGGCCAGCTGACCAATCAGAACAGAGTAAGCTTATGGAAGGGAGGAGTTTACAGACATTCAGCTCAGAACTGCTTCGAACGAGTCGTTTCGAAATCATTGAAAAATGATTCTAATATTAAATGTATATTCTGAGAAAATTATAATGTTTTCTGACCTTAAATGCATTTAAACCTGTTGTAGGGGACTCCAACACAATATTAGGACACTTTAAAATACCATATGACCTGCTCTTTAAGACATAATATGAATGCTGTACCTGACTATGTATAGAAACTTCCACTGTGCAGATTCTTCTGAAAGATCCCAATGTTAGAATTGTGTCACATACATTTATTTTTAACAGTTAACAAGTTTCAAAAAGTTTCCCCACAGTCCAAAACAAATATTTATTGAAACTAAGCTGCAAAAATAACTCCCGGAAGTTTAAGACATAATCGTAATGCCATTCCTGACTACAGTATGTGTAGAACTTTCCACTCTGCAGATTCTTCAGAAAGATCCCAAACATTATAAATGATCCACAGCTTTTTTTTTTTTTTAACAGTTAGCAAGTTTCAAAAAGTTCCTCCACAATCCAAAAATAATTAAAAAATAACCTAACCTAACTTCATCACAGTTGTGCTCTTTCTGGAGATTCTTCTGAATGATGGCAACATTAGAAATGAGCGACAGAAGTTCATTTTTTAACAGTCAACAAGATATATGATCATTTCAGTCTGATCTGAACCATTTATGTGACACATTTAGCAATCTGTTTTGTGATCTGTAGCTTTTATTGAAGGATGGGGCAATTTGTTCCAATCTGGTTTTTGTGACACTAACATCACCAAATGTAATTAAGTAATGACTTCAAACAGCTTTCTCAAGCTCTTCATCTATCGTCGTTTGGACAGGTAGTGCCACCTCAAGCTCACTCTAACCTGAAATTGACATGGCTGACATAGAATTTAATTGACAGTGGAGCAGACAAACAGAGCAATGTTTTAAAAGTGCTAGTGATTCTTTGGGAAGCCATCCTTTACCCCTCTCTGCACTCTCTCTGGAAAAAAATAACACTGGTAAAATTACATTCCCTAAACTTAACTTTTACTTTTTAAATGTGTGACATGACCTCAGTTCTTCAGGTGGTTTTGAAATTCATTATTAAGTGTTCTTTTGAATAGACCTGGACTGGTTCTCTGAGGATGTGCACATCTCTTGAAGATCGGAAAACATGGGAGATAACATTAAAGCTGTGACATTTCAAAACGGTTTATTGGTGAACAGCTTATTTCAAACAGTAAGATTACCAGATCTCATCATGAAAATGGTTGGTAGATATGAATACGAGTTTAGTAAAGAGCAATATCAATACAATCAGTTGCACACACAAAGTAATTTATCAATCCTGAAAGTCATCTGCAAATTAATAAGATGGTCAGATAGTTTGCTCTATGAGGAAAGAGTGACCAAAATTAGTGTTACTTCAATTCGGCCATACCCCTGAATTATGAAATAAACTTGATGTATGACTAGGCTTTTTGGATTGGCACATAGTCTGAAATATCCGATTTGCAATTGAATTTCAAACTTCATATTTATGCTGAGTTTGATAAAATCATATTTTATGGGGTTGTATACGCCTTTTTTTTTTTTTTTTGACTGTGGCTTTGTGACTTTGACCATTAGGCAGGGTGGTTTGAGTATCTCAGAAAGTGTCAGTCTCCTAGACACAAGTCTCTAGTGTTTACCCGGAATGGTGGCAGCTCTGTGGGCAATACTAGCTTGTTATTGAAAGTGGTCAGAGGAGAATGGCCAGACTGGTTCAAACTGACAGGAAGGTGACAGTAACTGAAATAATCACATTGCAACAGTGCTATGCAGAACAGCATCTCTGAATGAGCAACATGTCAAAACTTGAGGTGAATGGTCTGCAGACCACAGCAGATTCCACTCCTGTAAGTTAATAACAGAAATCTGGGACCACAATGGCCACAAACTCTTTAAAACTGGACAGTTACACTGGAAAAACATTCCCCTGTGTGAAGAAGTTACATTTACGATACAAATCAGAATTTTGAGCAACCTTTTCTGGGAAAAATTAGTTGTCTTACCTGGGGTTGGGAAGCACAAGCCAGTTAATATCCAGAACCAAATGATGTTCAGTTCAGTGAAGTTCTTGATTGTGCATTGTTCTGCCGATATTTGACCAACATTTAAGAGTTTTTGACACTTAATCAATGCCGCCGCAACACTGCTGCTGAATCTACAGCACAAAACAAACTGTGCATTGTAGTCTGAATCCCAAACATATGACTTTTTTTTTTTTAAGATTTATTTTTGGCGTTTTATTCCTTTTTTTTATTCAGAGAGCAGTAGTTTGAACAGGACGTGAAGCTGGGTGCGAGAGATATGGGGTGGGGATCGCTACGTAAAGGTCCCACGAGCCGAAGGACTCCACGAACTTCGCGGACACGAACCTCGATATGCCGCAAAGGCCTATATTCGACGCGCTGCCCGCGAGGCCATCAGTGTCGACACATATGACTCTTTTAAACTCTTTCTTTTGAGTAAATCAGTTTATAACTAACTGTAAAACTTAAATAAATGTTTGGTTGTTCATAATACAGTCTTAAGTTCAATAGACACACAATACAGATACAAAAAAATTGACCAATTCGTAAATGTACTTTTCGCCAATATATATATAAAAAAAGTATAATTTATGAAAATATGTTACATAAATATATATTTTTTTATAAGCAGTTAAAATATATATTGTGGTCCAACATATATTTAAATCCAAGGAAAATCACATTTTAAGAAAGCTTTATTTTTTTGTCTATAACACATTTAAACATATAAATACGCTAGCTCAGTCCATCCACATTTGCATATTGCATTGATGTAGGCTACTGTAGATGTGGAAAACGTATTTTATTGCTCCTTATATAAAATATCTTTTGGTAGCAATGAAGTCTTGAAATGGAATTATTTTTCAAGTTCCAGAATATATTTCATTGCTGTTTGACTGGTTACAACATATATTTAGCATATTTAAAATACATATACATATATATATCACTATATATATCTAAGAGATAGCGATATAGAGTCAGAGAACATATGGGGAATCTGCTCACTGCACAGAAATCCTTACGATTCATATGATTCTCATTTGTAGTGCTGCTCAATGATGTATAATAAAGTGGCCACTTAATGCTTCTCTAAGCAGCATCGAAGCCATGCTTTTTCACTAGAAGAGATATGGCCATTCAGAACAGCGAGCATTCTGTCAGTGTTACATATTTATATTTGGTTATTCTTAGTCGACCGAGAATGACACTGGGAAGCTAGAGAGTTAAATGTCATGATACAAGTCAGTAGCTCTGAATTCATATACCAACATGTCAGATTTCCTGCTATATTTGGTCTGCTGAATACCAAGGCTTGCTTTGACAGTGTCACATATATTCCTTTGTCAGATTTCAGTTACCAGACTTTTCACCCATTGTAAAGTCACTTATTTTTTTTTTACTGTCCTTGCTCTAATTTAATGTACTGAAATGATGTATCCATCTGTCCATCTGTGTTTCGATTGCTAACCATTTTTAATGGTAAATATGCTAGTTCCCCTTTCAGTCGGTCGCTCTCGACATCACGTCGGATGACCGACGAATTGGGATCTCGCTTAGAGAGACCAATCCACTTACAGTGTAAACTAAACCAGCCAATGCACATTGGCATGCAATTATTGCATCCAGCTGCTGCTGATCACAGTGTGAGTATAAGTAGGCAGCAGATGCAGCGCATATTCAGCTTTTCGCTGCGGAGCCGCGCGATCACATCGTTCTGCTCCTGACTACTCCACTGAGAGAAAAGACTGAACGAGTTCAACGCGCTCTTGAAGAGCTCTTAGTGTTGGTGGACGGCGCTTGAGCGGTGGTGGTTTCCCGTGTCGAGTGGGTTGCACACATCAGGCTGCACTACCCCCTGTTTGTGTTGCAGATGATCATCTCCCCTGTGCGCCTCAGCACGCTAAAAGAGCTATTTCCCCTAAAAGAGCAATTTCGGGTGCGTCTTTCTAAAGACGACGTTGCGTGGCAAACTTGACGTTACGTCTTTGTAAAGACGATGTGGGTCTTGCTATAGACAATGTATCACCCGAGCGTTTCTGGATGCGGTCGTTACCTGGCGCTGGGTGATGGTCACGATCGCTGCCTCTCGTGCCTGGGCATGAAGCACGTTGAGGTGGCTTTCGTGGATGACTCATGCTCCCATTGCGGGGGTAAGACCATCTCGGAGTTGCGGACCGGACTCCGTTACCTGCAAGGGGGCGGAGTGCCCATACCACTGCCTAGATCTGGGGTTCCCACTGGTGGCAGCCGGGGGCATCCTTTTTCTAGCAGTGGGCGGACTGGTCTTACGGCCACGGTGAGGAATGGTCCCCTCCAACAAGGATGGGGATGCCCCAGCCAGCCGGCACTTCGAAACCAGTGGAGCTCTCAGGAAGAGCAGGCTGGACCCTGCCGGGGGGTACCACCTGTTTCTTCTGGGGCTCCTCCCGACGATCAGATGTCGATTGCAGCCTCGGAGGGTGAGCCAGAGCTTTCTGGAGAGGAAGACTCAGCTGCGCTGCTCTCCTCTGGGACCGTAGCAATGCCTGGATCGGAACCAGAAATAATGGCTATGCTTTCCCGGGCCACGGTACAGGTAGGGCTCGAGTGGAGACTTCCACTGTGTCCCGAGCCCTCAAGGTTGCACTATTGGTTCTCAGGGTGGTCCGCGCTGTTTCTCAGCGCCCCGCCTCGGTGCCTTTTTTCCCGGAGGTGCATGATGAGATCGCTAGGTCGTGGACGGCACCTTTCACTGCCCGGAAGCCGTCTGCTGGTTCCTCCTCCTCACGCTGACCCTCGATGGGTGTGGCAGCTGGGATTTACAAGGGTCCCCCCCGTGTGGAGCGGTCGGGTGAGATGGCAGTTGGTGTCCTATACCGGCCCTTCCACCGGCAGGGATCACCGTGCCTCCCCTCCCCGGGTTCTGTATGTTAAGCGCCCTTGACCAGCGATGCTTATAACGAACACTGTGGGAAGCGTCCTCCATCCTTAGCAACCGCTACGGCGTAATTGCCAGTGCACCCGGTCCAAGGCCCGTGTGGCTATGCACGAGGTGTGGTCACGGTACGCCCGGAGTCGTTCACGAGAGAACTACCCGCAGCGAGGTGCGGACCTCGTGCTATGAGCGACGAAGGTTACGGCGCTGTCTCTGGGTCGTGTGATGTCCACTATGGTGTTCCAGGAGCGCCATTTCTGGCTGTGACTGGCTGAAATGCGCGAGACGGCAAGACACGATTCTTGAACGCCCCCGTGTCCCAGGCCGGCCTTTTCAGCGACACGGTGGAGAACTTCGCCCAGCAGTTCTCCGTTGCCCAAAAGCAGACTGATGCCATCAGGTATATCCTGCCCCGGCGTGCAGCTGCTGCGTCGCCGAGGGCGGTCCCCTGCCACCGCCAAAACAAGAGCAAAGCTGTGCCGTGGAGCCGGTTGCAGGGCAGCCGCCCAGCCCCTCCAGGCCCCCGCCAAACCTGGTGGCAAGCGAAAGAGCAAGAGGCCCTGTGACGGGCAACCCAGAGGTGGAGGGACGTGCTCTTCAGGAGATGTAAGCACACCACTCCCTCCCCCGGAGGAATCTTTTCATCTTTTTCCGCCACTGACCTCTCGGTCGGTGGTACCCAAATACTCGACAAAGAGCAATTCCTCTATTTCTTGGTCCCCAGAGGGGACGGGGGGTTGTGGACTATCTAGTGCGTATCACACTCACCCTCTTCTCTCGCCAGTGAGCAGCAGTGGGCGGATCGGAAGGACGAACCAAAGGACTACCCACGCACCCTCTGCTCAAAAGCAGGTCAGTGTTGCACACACCCAGACCCCCCCTCGTACCGGCTACGAGATGCCCAGGCCGGTCCCCTGCTTCGTCCCTTCCGTCTGACCCCACTGCGGGTACACTCCTGTGTTCCTTTTGATTCCACTTGGCGAGTGTCTGGGGCCTGTCTTGAGCTACCCAGGCCCGTCTCGAGGCCCCTTCGAACCGTCGGATCTGGCGTAATGCGTTCAGAATAGCCCGGCGTCCCCCCAGTTCATTGGCTACCGCTTCACACAGTTAGGAGCCGGTGGTCCTGTCTTGCGGTGGATTCGCAGTCCCCTAACTGGCGAAGGCTTGCTCTAGATCCGCTAGTCCACTCCCCAGCCGTTTACGAGAAGGGGTTTTACAGCCCTTACTTTCTTGTACCCAAGAAAGGCGGTGGGTTACGACCAATCTTGGACATGCGTGTCTTGAACCGGGCCCTTCGCTGGTTACCGTTCAAGATGTTGATGCAGAAACGCATCTTCGGGTGAATCTGTCCCCGAGATTGGGTTACAGCGATCGACCTGAAGGATGAGTACTTCATGTGTCGACCCTTCCGCACAAACAGACCATTGCTGTGGTTCGCGTCCCAAGGACGAGCATATCAGTACGAGGTCCTGCCCTCCGTGCTGTCCCTGTTGCCCTGTGTCTTCACGTAAGTTGCGGAGGTATCCCTTGTTCCCCTGAGAGAACAGAGTGTTCGCATTCTCAACTACCTCGATGAAGAAGCCTCAGGATCAGTTGTGCGAACACAGGGATTTGGTGCTCTCACACCTCAGCCTGTTGGGCCTTCGGGTCAACTGGGAAAAGAGCAACTCTCCCCAACAGTTTCAGAGGCTCCTGGGGCATATGGCAGCTACGGCGGCATTCACGCCGCTAGGGTTGCTCCATATGAGACCGCTGCAACACTGACTCCAGGGCCGAGTCCCGAGGTGGGCGTGACAAACCTGCACCTTCCGGGTCCAAGTTACACCAGCCTGCCGCCAAACCTTCACCCCGTGGCCAGACCTTGCGTTCCTCCGGGCAGGAGTGCCACTAGAGCAGGTCTCCAGGCATGCTGTGGTTTGCACGGATGCCTCAACCACCGGTTGGGGGGCCACGTACAACGGGCTTGCTGTGTCAGGGGTTTGGACGGGGCCCCGGCTGCACTGGCACATCAACTGCCTTGATTTGCTGGCAGTGCACCTTGCCCTGAGCCTTCTCAAAGGGCGCTTACGAGGCAATCATGTACTCCGTACTGCGACCGCTTTGGCCGTCATCAACCGACAAGGTGGTCTGTGCTCCCGTCGCTTGTCGCAACTCGCCCGCCATCTCCTCCTCTGGAGTCCGAAGCATCTGAGGTCGCTTCGTGCTGTTCACATTCCTGGGCTGCTCAACCGAGCAGCTGATGAGCTGTCTCGAGCTGCGCTCCCGGGAGAATGGCGACTCCATCCCCAGACGGTCCAGCTGGTTTGGAGACGTTTCGGAGCCGCTCAGTTAGACCTGTTTGCCTCTCCAGAAACCTCTCACTGCCAGTTGTTCTTCTCCCTGGCCGAGTGAACACTCGGCACGGACGCACTGGCATACAGCTGGCCGCGGGGCCTTCGCAAGTATGCGTTTCCCCCATTGAGCCTTCTTGCACAGTTGCTGTGCAAAGTCAGGGAGAACGAGGAGCAGGTCCTACTGGTGGCCCATTTGGCCTTCCCGGACCTGGTTCCCAGAACTAATGCTCCTCGCGACAGCCCCTCCTTGGCCGATTCCTCTGAGGAAGGATCTACTGACTCAGAGACGGGGCACCCTTTGGCACACATGTCCAGACCTCTGGAACTTCATGTCTGGTCCCTGCAGGACGCGGAGGTTCTGATGACCTACCCCAAGGAGTAGTTGACACCATCACTTCAGCGAGAGCACCGTCTACGATACACGCCTACGCTTTGAAGTGGAACCTGTTCTTTGAGTGGTGTTCTTCTCGCCGAGAAGATCCCCAAATATGCCCGATCAGAGTTGTGCTGTCCTTTTTGCAGCAGGGGTTGGAGCGAAGGCTGTCTGCCTCCACCCTTAAAGTTCATGTCGCGGCGATCGCTGCTAACCACGGCCCCGTAGAAGGTAGGTCGTTGGGGAAGCATGACTTGGTTGTCAGGTTCCTTAAGGGGGCGGGAAGTTTAAATCCTCCACGGCCGCCCTCTATATCCTCTTGGGACCTGACTCTAGTGCTCGTGGCACTACAGCAGGGCCCATTTGAGCCTTTGCAGACGGTTGAGCTGAAGTTTCTGTCAATGAAATCTCTGCTCCTGCTTGCACTGGCCTCCATAATGAGGGTAGGGGACCTGCATGCATTTTTGGCAACGATTCCTGCCTAGAGTTCGGGCCGGCTGATTCCATGGTAACCCTGAGGCCCCGCCCGGCTATGTGCCCAAGGTTCCCGTTACTCCCTTCAGGGATCAGGTGGTGAACCTCCAAGCGCTGCCCTCTGAGGAGGCAGACCCAGCCCTAGTTTTTCTCTGTCCTGTCCGAGCCTTAAGGTGTTACGTTGACCGGACGCAAAGCTTCAGGATCTCAGTCCAGCTCTTTGTCTGTCACGGAGGCCCGCAGAAGGGGAATGCCGTCTCAAAGCAAAGGATGGCCCACTGGATAGTGGATACCATCACCCTGGCTTATCAGGCACGGCCTTGCGCTTGTGCCCGTTCAGGTTGCGAGCTCACTCAACTAGAGGTGTTGCATTCTCCTGGGCGCTGGCTTGTGGCGCCTCGCTGACAGATATTTGTGGGGCTGCGGGCTGGGCGACCCCGAACACATTCGCTAGATCTATAGCCTTCGTGTGGATCCGGTATCCTCCTGTGTTCTCACCTCAAACGGGTAGAAGCACTGAGAGGCCCCGGCTTCGGGTCGGCTTGCATAAAACCACTCCAGAGAGTCCATATAGTAGACCCTGTCGAGCTCCTCCATCCACTCAGCAGCCAGACGTGCCGGAACGTCTGGCGCCAGACCCTCGCTCTATGAATCCGTGAGAACCGGTAGAGGGCTAGGTTCCATATGTAGAGACCTAAGTGGATCCCATATATGTAAAGCCCACGGTATAGCCTTGAGCCCGTGTTTCCCCGGCAGACTTCTGCCATTTCCAAGAGGGTTACAATTACCTCTAATTTTCCATATGCACCTAAACGGATGTTTATATGTGTGTTTGCTTCCGAAACCTCCTTCGGGAAGTTTCGAGCTTCCGTAACGCCCCTGTTCCCAGTAGAACGGGTACGTTTTCCCAGTGTTATCCAGTTTTACTCATTGGGTAGTGCCATAGTAGCAGTAGCAGTAGCTCTTGTGCAAGCCCTGGCCTACGCCAAAATGTAGGGGTGGCTTCCACAGGACACTGGAAGGGCATTCTCTGTGGCCTTTTGGTAGGGCATGCCCCAATTCGTCTAGGTCCATATGGCCGACGTGACTTCGAATTGAGTGCTGAAAGGGAAGCGTCTCTGTTACTGTATTGTAAACCCGCGTTCCCTGAAGGGGAACGCTACATCACCAACCAGTCTACCGTTGCCACATCTCCTGTACCGACCTCTCTGAAGCGAAACCAGGTCACACCGTCTTTGGCCTCTCAATCGAAAACCTGAATATGCACTGCATCTGCTGCCTACTTAAACTCACGCTGTGATCAGCAGCAGCTGGATGCAATAATTGCATGCCAATGTGCATTGGCTCGTTTTGTTTACACTCGAAGTGGATTGGTCTCTCTAGGCGTGATCCCAATTTTGTCGGTCATCCGACGTGATGTCTCCGTCCCTCCTTCAGGGAACGAGGGTTACCATAGGTAACCGAGACGTTCTCTCATCAAGCCCATGCATTTAGTAGTTTCAGTCTCCGATCACCTCCATGCACAAATGAGATTTACTTTCTCCATCTGGTAAGCATTAATCTGATTGGCTGACTTGAGGCAATTGATGAATTTGTATGTGAAAACATTCATATGCAGATTTCACTCACAAATTTGCTTGTACACCCAGTTATTGAAGAAGAACAATAACAACATTTATTTATAAAGCACATTTAAACACAATATAAATTGATCCAAAGTGATGTACAGTGTACAAACAAATCTACTAATAAAAACAACAACTACACACATACAAAGGCTAAAGAGTAAAAATAAGATTTAAGTCTAGACTTAAAAATGTCCAAAGAAGGAGCAGATCTCACATGATAGGGGAGACCATTCCAAAGCTTGGGGCCAGCCACAGAAAACGTTCGATCACCCTTTGATTTGTACCGACACCTTGGTACAGGTAGAAACAAGTGACTCTAAAATCTAAGTGCCCTAGCAGGACAATATGGCACAAGAAGTTCAGATATATAACTTGGTGCACAACCAGACAATGCCTCATAAACAAACAGAAGAATTTTAAAATCAACCCTGAATTTAACGGGAAGCCAATGAAGGGATGATAAACAGGAGAAATGTGATCCCTCTTTTTTGACACAGTCAAAAGTCTTGCCGTAGCATTTTGAATAATTTGCAATCGTGACACTGAAGAAGTGATTGAGAAGATTGAGAAGACCAGAATAAAGAGAGTTACAATAATCGAATCGAGATGTAACAAGTGCATGAATCACAACTTCCATATCCTTCCTTGAAAGAAGATACTTCAACTTTGCAATAGATCTCAAATGGGAAAAAAACTTGCTCTAATAACAGCAATAATTTGTTTATCAAAAAATAGAGAGGAGTAAAAAATCACTCCAAGGTTTTTGATTTGTTTGCGTACATTAGTTGAAAGTGGACCTAACTGAGCTTCCAAAGTAGGAGACAAAAGTGCAGGACAACCTAATATTAAACCTCAGTTTTATCCTCATTTAACTGCAGGAAATTATTAGACTTCTTAATATCATGTACACATTTCAATAATACATCAGCAGAATCAAGCCTTACTGGTAGATAAAACTGAGAATCATCCGCGTAATAATGATATGAAATACTGTATTCTTGAAAAATGTGCGTCAAGGGAAGCATATAAAGGGAAAACAGAAAAGGTCCCAAAATGGATCCCTGGGGCACACAAGACCGGTGCAGCGGATGAGAAAAAATTCCTAAAATTTACAGAAAAAGTCCTGTTCTCGAGATACGATGCAAACCACTTTAATGCAGTGCCTCGAATGCCTACCACACATTCAAGTCGATCAAGAAGAATGCCATAGTCAATGGTGTCAAATGCCGCGCTGAGGTCCAACAATACCAACACAACACAAGCACCTTGTAATCATTTGTAATTCTTAATAAAGCTGACTCAGTACTCTGTAATGATCTAAAACCAGATTGAAACTGATCTAAAACACTAAAAGAATCTAAAAAAGACTGAAGTTGTAAAAACACTGCTTTCTCCAAAAGCTTGCTGATAAAAAGGATACTTAGAAATTGGCTGATAGTTACAGCACATTGCTGGGTCAAGCTGAGGTTTTTTTCAAACTGCATGTTTAAAATTGGCTGGAACAACACCTTTGGCTAAAGAGTTGTTCACTATAGCTGTTACAACAGGACAAATAGTCGGAAAAAACATCCTTAAAAAGACGTGCAGGAATAATATCTAACTTAGAACCAGAACACTTCATAGTAGAGACAATATCATATAGCTGATGTGATAAAACAGGTTGAAAGGAAGACAAACAACTTGTGGTACAAGGCAACTGCAAATGAAGTGAATCAGAAGGAGCAATGGAGGATCTGATAGCATACATTTTTTTAGTAAAATAGTTAAAAAAATCCCCACAAAGCTCCGAGGAGGCCTCAGATAATAAATTCATAGTTGGGATTAAAAGAGAATCAGTCATATCAAATAAAGCTTTTGGTCTATTCACATTATCAGCAATTAACTGAGAGAAATAACTAGATTTTGCATGTTTTACTGCTATTTGATAATTAGTGTAAGGGAAACAGGTCAATTTAGCTCAAAGGGAATCATTTAAGATTTTAAAGGGAATTTGGACATAATCACTGTTTTACTGCTGATCACTGAGTCGGCCAGTGATTCATTGAATGAGCCGTATAACATCAACTTTGCAATGGATATTAATATCCAAAATATAATGAAAACATTATTTATTAGCATGTTAACAAGATCGGCAGTTTAAGACATTAACTTGTGAGCACCAAACACAAGATACTTCTCTTTTCAATATAAATAAGTATTTATTCAATAAATCTAAGACATGTAACTAATCTAACACATAAACACACGCATTCACACAAGTTGCAGAAAGACAGAAAGTGAGGAAATAATTAGTTTAAGAGAATGAAAATGTGGAATCCCAAGTTTACAGCAATAAGTGCAATTGCATAGATCTGAACAACCAACAATCACTTAATTAACCCTCGCATTGAGTTCCTCAATGAGGTTAAAATTTATATTAAATGCACCAGTTCAGCTAGAATCTGGAGGTACTTGCGTTGCGTTGCCTGTACGGGGGTTCCCTTTGTTGTGGTCCTTGCAGAACAGGGGGGTTTCCCGCGGTCGCTGATTGGCTGGAAGTTCAGTCTTGGGAAGCCAGTGGTTGGGCGTTGGCCGACGACGCGGAGTTGTGGTTTGAAGTTGAAGTTTTAGACGGCACTCTTTCGGAGACACGGCGTTAGGCAAAACTTAACTTGGAACACAAAACTCTCAACGGGAAATAAAATAAACTAAAGTAAAGAAATAGAAGTAAAGTTTGACGAGACTAGGTGGCGTTTCTCCTCATGGTTTTGGAGGAGCTGGTGTGTAAGCCAGAGCACGTTCAAAGAGCGCAAAAAGCGATGACTGAAAATCACGGCTAGAAGCCATGACCAAAAAAGAAGAGGAAGAGCAAAGCAAAGAAGGGAAGAGGGTGATTTGATGGTGTCCTGAGTATTTAAACTGGGCTTTTGGACACCTCCCAAATGGTGTTTTGACCAATTAGACTGTCTTTGCTGGGGGTGTTGTATATTTATCCTCCCAATTCATAAATCAAAATGTTATCTCATCAGACACATGGTCCGAGTTTGAACACTGTTGCAGAGTATACTTTGTGACATGATTTCTATAACAAGAATATGATACATTTGACGAAGAATTGATTGGAAGAAACGTTTCAAGCAAGAAGATTCAAACACACACATACTAAACATGAATATGAACCCTTAAGCTATTCAATAGTTATTCAAAATACATACACCATAAATGATTAAGATCTGATAGTCACACATGTGGGTTACATACATAATATGGAGTTATGCATAGAAATGATTAGTTGCTCACAAGTCCTTTTAGTGTCATTTAGGTTCATGGAAAGGCAGTTTCTGTGCCATTCTGTGAATGTATGTGAATGTATGAAGACCAGAGATCAAGAGGTCTGTAAGGAATTTCAGTCTGTTCTTTGTCGTCGAGGTGGGGGAAGTCAATCCAACGAGCTCGTGATTGTGGTTACTATCACGTGATGGTCATGCTGTCATCTCTTTGACCATTTAATCTTGATTACTTGCCCTAAAATTGACAATCTCCTTCCTGAGTTGTTATGATCAGTGTGTTCCTTCTGTGTTAATGTTGAAAGCTGTTCTGTGAAAGAGTTGGTTAGGCTTGCTTTTCAGAACTGCTAGTGCTAGGATCATGCCTTATAGCACTACCTGATGGTCTTGGGCCTCTGTGGAATTCGGCTCTTCATGTTTCAACCATATTTTGCCAATCTGATTATTGTCGATCGTCTGATATCCTACATATATGAGACACTACTTTAAAGATATCAAGGAAACCATGTAGACACTTATCTTTTTTTTCCACTTTCGCTCTGCTTTCTGACACTCTTGTCTAAGAGTGCGGGTGGTTTCATTTAACCATGGCTGGCCAACACCCTTTACCCTTTTATGCTTAAGTGGAGCAACAGTGTCCAAAGATGTAGAACAAGCTTTATAAAATCCTTCAATCAAACTTTCAGTATCAGTTTCGTTAAGGATATCATTGGTAACATTTAAAGAATAATGTTCAGAAAGCAAATTTGCAGTGTTAGAATTAATAACTCTAGATCAATGTGAATGCTAAGCGAAAGTAGGTGATGGAGAAAAGTATTCAGATTCAAACAAAACTGGATAATGATCAGACACACATGCCTCAATAACCTCCATGTTTGAGATCAAAAGGCCATGGGACAACACCAAGTCAAGTGTATGACCCAAATTATGAGTTGGGCCACATACATATTGTTCAATATTCAGTGACTCTAAAAGAGTTACAAATTCCTTGACCAATGGTTTCGAAGGACAAAAAAAAAGAATATTGAAATCCCCAATGATTAGTAATCTATCAGACCGTGTCACCAGATCAGACAGAAAATCAGAAAAATGAAATAAAATCCTTATTCCATTTAGGGGGTCTGTAAACTTAAGCACATAGTACAGGCCCCTTTACATCAACCTTCAATAGCTGAACTTCAAAACTGGAGAAAGTATCAGTGGGCACAATCTTACATTTAAAACAGCTTCTAAAAATTGTTGCAACTCCACCACCATGTCCAGAGGCCCGTGGAGAACTAAAAAATGCACGGTCTGGAGGATCAATCTCAACAAGAGGCATCAAGTCACCATGTTTTAACCAAGTCTCAGTAATAAATAAGAAGTCTAATGTATGCGATGTAAATAAGTCATTTAGAATAAAATATTTATTCGATATTGACCTAGCATTCACTAAGGCCATCTTAGCAGTAGTAATACAGGCTGACTGCCGAGAGCTGAGAGGTGCGTGTCTGAGCAAAATTATATTTCCAAAATTGATGCTCCGACTCTTACCATTTGATCCGATGGAAGAGCGGCGATATGATGACCAAATGACCGAGATATAATCATTATCCTGCTATGGAGTCACAGACCTCACAAGGAAATTACGGCGAGATCGGCGATGGATGTACTTGGGGCGGTGTATAATTCCCAGTGCGGCAAAGCGGTTGTATATTTCATTGGGAAGACGGTAGAACAAATTTAGTCTCTGTAGATCCAATGAAGAGTATTTAAGCACCATGCTCGGAAAGCAGTTCACACTGGGAACGAAAAACAGATCCCACTTTGAAGAACAAACAGTAAAACTCCAGCAGACCAGTGCACAGATGATATAGCACCACATTTCAAACTGGATTTAGTTCCCCACGTTCAAGTTCATTTAGATCTACCGCCTCAGTCCGTGCACCATAACAGGGCAGGCAATGAGATCTCCTCACTCCAAGGACAGTACAAAGTAAAATAGAAAGTAAAATAAAAAGTAAAAATAAAATAACATAACATAAAATACTGGAGAGCAGCGGCAGCCAAACACGCCAGCATTCACTTGAACCAGAAGAGACCAGTTGAATTTAAAAGAACAAAGACAATTATGTTTTTCAATAATATGACTCCTTTTAAAGTCATGCCTATTGACTGGCTACTTCATAATGACATGATAGGCCTATTGTTTCAGCAGTATCTCATTAGGTTAATGAACATTTTAAGATCAAAGATTGCCACTGCCTTGGCTGTAGCACCATTTACATGCTGAGAAAATATGAAATATTTAATATCTGTGTTTGAACTGTGGATAAGATCTTGATAGTTTCACCTCTGCTGTCTTCTGGGGGCTCCCAAAAGACACAAGTAATAACGACACAGCTTGATTGTGATGTGTTCGGCTGTAATTTGCAGCAGGCTCAGGACCTGAGAAAGAAAATGGCTTTTTATTGCCTGACTGAGTAATAGAAACAATTCCATTAGTGAGGGCAATATCTTTGTTTGCTCCTTATTGTGGAGACTTTGTCACATTCTCCTCTTTATTGTGTTTGGAGCTCAAATCTGAAGGACAATTAAATGTTATAAAATCTCGTCTCAGCTAGTTGGAGATTGAGTGGAAAGAAGCAGTGTACAGAAAATGACCTTTCTACAAGTACAAAAGGATGACCTTTCATTTATTTGACATCTTTTGTTCATTAAGAAAGAGACAAAAAATAATATCATGTTCAGAGCTTGACATTCACACCAGCCAAATGTAGGTGGATTTCAGTAGTGGTGTATAACAGTCACTCCCACCAGCCACTTTGGCGGGTTGAATCAGGGTTCCCGCTGGTCCTTAAAAAGTCTTACATTCATCTGTATCAAATTTAAGGCCATAAAAAAAGGTGTAAATTCCTTAAAGGGGTCATATGATGTTGCTAAAAAGAACATTATTTGGTGTAATGAAATGTGTTTATGCGGTTTAAGGTTAAAAAAACACATTATTTTCCACATACTGTACATTATTGTTTCTCCTCTATGCCCCGACTTTCTGAAACGCGTCGATTTTTACAAAGCTCATCGGTCTGAAAATCGAGGTGTGCTCTGATTGGCCAGCTGTCCAGTGCGTTGTGATTGGCTGAATAACTCAAGCGTGTGATGGCATGTTAGCCCGACCATACCTGGTGATTGCCGGTTCTCCCGGCGCGGGTAGTGAGCGACGAGACAACAACCGTAAACTCATTACAACGAGGCATTCGCTTGCATCCAGTGGAAACATATTATGGATTCTAATGACTTATTCCTGTCCTTTTAACAACGCATATTGTGCGTTTGCCATCGCGCCCTTACCATAAAACTCCAATTCACAGTTGTGATCGTAGAAATGACAAACAATAAGTGCTACTCTACACTGCTCAAAACGCATCTTTGAATAGTCAGTGGCAAATTTTTTAAATATGAAAACGTACTTAAAGTCTGTGAGTCAGAACAGCCGGCTTTATAGTCTACTCTACCAGGATCAGGAAACATTCCTCCATAAAATGTGCGCTGTACACATCTGGATATTTGGGTTAAACTTTTCTGGAACAGTTTTGTAAATACAACGTAACCACTGATTTCTAGTCGTGTCCTCTTTTGTGAAGCCAAGGCACAACGAAACAAACAGTGTACACAACGGTGGTGTGTTGTAATGTCGAGCGAGAGGCCGGTTTCGGTGCGTTGTCGACACCACATGTGAAACATTACAATACCACCAAAAAGACCTGGCACATGCTGCGTCCAATGTGGAAAAGCCGATCCACGCGATCCAACGGTGCGAATTGATGTATTTCCTCCAGCGACCATCACGAATCAGCTGTAGGTCATGACGTAAGTTGGATTTCATGCTTGTCTTTTGGAAGGCCAAAACAAAGTAGTTTCGCTTCACAACGAAAAACACAGCGGCTTCACACATGGCACCTGCGCCAACTACCAAGTAACTAGCATCAGAAATAAAAAGTTACACCTTCTTTTCTTCTAGTCTGTGAACAACACTGGGTCGGAGTTATGCAAATCTTCCCACATCCGTACTTAGAGATTTGAGGGTGTGCATTAGGAATGGCCGTAATTTAAAGGTAGGCGTAGGTTGAACAAACTGTCCTCTTATAAAGAATAATCTCTTTGTGATTTGAGACTTTTAGTCTTCAACTTTACAGATCTATCTTTATCCGCACCAAAGGAGCTTGTTAACCACGCCAAAGAAAAAGATAACTTGACATAATTTATGCCTCATATGACCCTTTAAATGGTAAAAAAATTCTCATTCTTATTTCAAGATATCTAAATTTGGGATGAAACAGACAAGAATCACAATATTGTCTCATCAAAACATCACTACTTGAAGATGGGTAAGTGTACTACAGTCAAACTCTTTATTTGCAATTAAAGGTGAAGTTGGCATAGTGAAAGCAACCGGTAGTAATGATGGTGAATGTAGACAAGGAACTTGGAGGTGAGGTTCCACACACACACTTATAACAGCACTGAGATGAAATGAAGAACTTTACTTTGTTTACAGATTGTCCGCATGGAAACTGGGGAATGAGGAGGAACAGGAACATGAAGGCTGATGAGAGGAAGGACACAGAGGTAAGTATACTTCAGTGTAAGATCAACGATCCAATGATATGCGTCCTAGCAATTGACGAGACCAGACATTGTGCGTGCGTTTTTGTGTGTGTGTGTGTGTGTGTGTGAAATGTCCTTATATCTCGTGCAGGGGTGAACCAGGAAGGATCTGGGAAATGTAGTGCAGAAGGTGATAGGCATGGTTACTGAAATCGTGACTGTACTCCACCCTCTGGAAGGAACAACCTCACGCAAACCAGAACTCAGTAGGGAGTGTGGCAAGGCATCCTGGAGCTGTGACGAGTGACCGGCAGGTGAATAGGAAACCTCCCAGGATGGCACAGACAACCTAGAAATCCAGGGAGGTGACGGCACCTCAGAGAGCCATGGTGATGTAGGTAATTCAGGGGACCATGACAGTGCTGGTAGTTCAGGGGCCATAGCGCATCGTAAAAACAGAGAAGGAAGCTAGGGCAGCGCAGATGGGACCGTGGATCCCTACGACGGGACAGAAGACCACCAGGGCAGAGCAGACAACAACCACGTCTGAAAAGGTGACTTAAACCCCAGAGAGATCGGTTGACTTGTAATCATCCTGAAAGTAATGCAGAAGTAGGGAGGAAAGGAGGTTTGACTAGCCTTCATGACCTTTACATGGGAACTCAGAGAATATTCTGGAACGAACTCTGGACTAAACTTAGGGGCTGAAGCCATCACTGTACCATGCTCAGGGGCTGGAACCAATATGTTTGTGTTGCCCAGACACACACAAATGCTAGTGCCATTATGGACAGCTATCTGGGCTGAGCAGAACTCGGGCTGGAGCGGGACCTCTGGACTAAACTCTGAGATGAGATTGGACTCAAAGGCTAGGGCCATCTCTGTACTGTGCTCAGAGGCTGGAACCATCACTAGGCAGTGGTCAGGGGCTGGAGCCATTATGAGACTGTGATCAGGAACTAAAGCCGTCACTAGACCGTGGTCAGGGACTGAAGCCATCACTAGACTGGTCAGGGGCAGGAGCCATCACTAGACTGTGTGGTCCGGGTTGTGCGACCATGCACTAGACGAGAGATAATTTATAAATTTGTCACTATCGGAAGGACGTTTAAGAAGCATATCTATGATTGCGTGTACGTACAATTCCAGGAGGCTGGGCCAGCTGATGATTCTGAACTCTAGGCAGCCGCAAGACTGAATTTAGAGGCTGGAGCAGGCTCTTGACTGAGGTCGAGGAAATAAGTGGACTCAGAGGCTGGAGCCGACACTGTAGCTAACCCCCCCCCCCCCCCCCCCCCCCCCCCCCCCCCCCCCCCCCCCCTCATAGACTGGAGTGAATACCTGAGTAGACTCATGGATCGGAGCAAACTCTGGAGTGGATTCTGAATTGGTTCGAACTGTAGCAGACTCTGACATGGCTTGGAATGGAGCGAACTCTGGAGCAGGTTCAAGGGCTGGAGCTGACACTGGGCTGTACTCAGGGGCTGAAGCCAAAGAGGACCGTTTCTTTCTCCTCAGCCTCCTCCTTTGGGCTTAGGTCAAATGGCGCACTGAGGCTTTTGCAGTCTCTGGATTGGGCTGACACTCTGGAGTGGATAAAATGATCCCGATGTTCAGGAATGTGGAGTGTTTGGTTGCAGGTTTGGGGTGAGTTGGAGCACCCAAGCGCTTTTGAGATTGGACTGGATGAGGGTTGTTTTTATCCTCTTTAATTTCTTCAACCAAGGAATCACAACCATTTAGCCAGATGATGAAATTAATGGAATCGACTAAGGCTGAATCACAATGACCAGGAGACAGGAACCGAATTACCTCATCATCCAGTCCCATCTGAGAGCAGCACTGAGAGTAGTGTTGCTCCAACTCACTAGATGGGAAAACTCTAAAGATTCCTTCACATACTGCTTCAGAGAACTACCATCTTGCCGGAAGGAGATGAGATGATCTTCATCAATAATCATTTTATTTGGTCTGGTCTTCTCTCACGAAACACAGACTGAAGAGATGGGTAAGTGTACTTAATCAAACTCTTTATTGAAAGAAAGGTGGCATAGTTGGCAATAGTGAAAGCAGTGAAAGAAACGGGTACCAATGATGGTGAATGCAAACGAGGAGCTTGCAGGTGAGGTTCCCCTCACACACACACTTATAACAGTCACTGATATGAAATGAAGAATTTTCCTTTGCAGATTGTCCGTGTGGAATCTGGGGAATGAGGAGGAACAGGAACATGAAGAATGATGAGGAGAAGGACACAGAGGTGAGTATACTTCAGGTAAGTCACGATCCAAATGATAGCGGTCCTAGCAATCAACGAGACCAGACAGCATGTGTGGAATGTTCTCACATCTGGTACAGGGGTGATGAGGTAATTGGAGACAGCTGGTGATGATAGTGGAATGGGTGCAGGTGATGGACCAGGAAGGATCTGGGAGATGTAGTGCAGAAGGTGACAGGCATGGTGACTGAAATCGTTACAGATATCTTTTACGTGACTTAATTAGGGCTGCACAATAAAACGAAAATAAACCGCACACAATTTGGCAGTTGATTTTTTGTATGTGCAGCTTGTCAGTAAAGTATGGTTGAATGCTGCTGCATCTAAAAGTCAGAGGGTGCTCTCATGCAGAAATTCCAAATATTCCCCACAGGAAATGCCTATGGGCATCTTTCTATCACTGTTCTTGAAGCCTTCTCAGGTATTTTCATGATAATAAAGTATATTTATAATGACGATGTTTGACGAGTGTTTTTTTTTTTTCAAATGCACATCTTAAGCGACTCAAACTCGTAGTGATTTCAGATGGAGCAGCACTTCCTACTGATCAAAGAGCCGTGCTTCATGGACAAGCTGCGCATAAAAACATAATCACAGCCTTTGCGATATCATTATCACACTAGACAGGTTGATTTACACAAGATTTAGTGTTAATTGCGAATTATTGTGCAGCCCTAGACTTAATGTGATGATTAAACTTCAAAACGCAATGATTTCTTTTGAATAAAGACGTTTCAAAGTCAAAACGTGGCACGGGTGTTTTGATATGAATGTATCTCTACATGAGAACCGACTGTCTTCAGAAAAGTTTCAATGGTATTTTCATTTAATCTTACTTGTAATGCCTAATAAAGTAGCGTTTATGAGCACACACTGCTTTGTGTACAACCATTACCGGGGAAATTTCTGTTTCAAAAGCGCTACCTTCTGGTAGAGAATGAATTTGCATTTTAAATAAGAATGTCTGCTGTTTTTGTTGTCTCCTGATCATGTTATATTCTGTGTATATTCTATTACATTTCAAATGGTTTTAAATGTACTTTCATAGATTTTATTAATTAGGTGTTCTTGGCTTTTATACTGCCCCTATTGGTGTGGATATATCATTGTGCATAGGTAGAAATTTTTAGTGACTGGATGCCATTGTAGACACATAGTTTGCATTTGTATTTGCTAACCATAGGTAATTTAGTAGTGCTGGGGAAAGTTACTTTTCAAAGTAATGCATTATAATTGTCACGAATCTGGTCCATGAACTTCCGTCTGCTTACCATCAGAGGTCATCCTTTTCCCATTACATTGACTCTCACACCACACAGACTGTTACACATCACCCTGGACTGCATTTCCCATCAACCATTGCACTGATTACACACACACAGCTGAATGCACTGAACACACACACACACACACACACACACACAGCTGAATCCAATCAGACATGCTACATAAGCCATGGACTTCCTCTCTCTCACTGCTGAGTATTGTCTAGTGTTTTTCACTCTCCAAGTGTTAGCTACTTTACCAGGCATTCCATGTTTATGTCCTGTTTGGTCTCTAGTATTGTTCTGCGTTTTCCACTCTCCTAGTGTTAGCTGCTATACGGAGCCTGTTTATTTTCTTAGTTTTGTCTTTTTCTTAGTTCCTATTTTAGTCTAGTCTTGCCTTGCCTGTTTTTCCTGTGTATATGTCTCTGCCTTTGTTTTTGGATTGCCCTGTTGTTTTGCCGTTTGGACTCTGTTTGCCCATATCTGGACCTTTGCCTGTGTTCCTGGATTTATCCCTCTAGTCTCGCCCTTTTGATTCTGTTCGCCGATCGTTGACCTTTGCTAGCCCTAGGATTATTCTTGTGTCTTGCCCCCATATACCTGTTTGCCACTGTTTGACCCATCTCTGTTTAATAAAAGCCTGCAAATGGATCCGCACGTCTCACGTCTTGTCAGCCACGTTACAGAATACTCAGCCACACAAGGATCCAGCAGCTGTTCAAGTGGACATTGGCCAGGTATGGACACCGCAAGGATTTTGTTAGCCCTTAAATAGGGTCCACGATCACTGGAGAACTATATCCGTGAGTATTTAGCCATCGCTCACTATTCGGATTTACCTGACTGTGTATTGATAGAGTTTTTCTGCGATGGCACAAATCAACCTCTGAGGGCTAAGCTTATAATGGATGAGGGTCCACGTTCATCACTCGCTCAGCTCATGGATTATGCTTTGTTGACTGTCAGATCTTTGTTTACTGTGGGTGTCGCGGAGGAAGAATGTGACACAGTGTCTGTGACTGAAATGGCGGCTGTACCAGAGCACACTCACAAAATGCGGCGACAGCAGAGCCTGAATCTCAAATGGCGGACACATACAGGCCCCGTTAGTCACGGTTGATCGTCATGAGTCAGGTTTAGTCACAGCTGATATTCATGAGTCAGGTCTAGTCACAACTGATCGTCATGAGTCAGGCCTAGTCACAGTTGATTGTCATGAGTCCAGTCAAGTCACAGCTGACCTTCCTGAGTCAAGTCAAGTCACAGTTGATCATCATGAGTCAGGTGAAGTCACAGTTCATTATTATGAGTCTAGTCAGGTCACAACAGATCTTCATGAGTCAAGCCAAGTCACAACTGATCTTCATGAGTCAAGTCAAGTCACAGTTGTTATTCTTCCCTGAGTCAAGTCTAGTCACAGTTGTTCTTCCTGAGTCGAGTTTAGTCACAGTTGATAGTTCATTATCATGAGTCAAGTCAGGCCACTGCTGATCTTCCTGAGTCGAGTCTAGTAACAGTTGATCATCACGAATCAAATCAAGTCACAGTTTATTATCATGAGTCAAGTCAAGTCACAGCTGATCGCCATGAGTCAAGTCAAGTCACAGCTGATCGTCATTAGGCAAGTCAGGTCACAGCTGATCTTCATGAGTCAAGTCACGTCACAGTTGATCGTCATGAGTCAAATCGAGTCACAGCTGATCTTCATGAACCAAGTCACGTCACAGCTGATCGTCATGAGGCAGGTCACGTCACCGCTGATCGTCCAGTGTCACGTCACGTCACAGCTGATCGTCATGAGTCACGTCAAGTCACAGCTGATCTCATGAACCAATCCTCACAGCGGATCGCATGATGCAGGTCACGTCACGCTGATCTCCAGAGTCACGTCACTCACACTGATCGTCAGAGTCCTCTTCAACGTCACCGCTTGATCGTCCAGAGTCACGTCACGTCACAGCTTACCTCCCAGAATCTCGTCACATATCAGCTGTTCGTCCAGAGTCACATCACGTCTCAGCTGATCGTCCAGAGTCACGTCACGTCACAGCTGATCATCCAGAGTCACATCACATCACAGCTGAATCGGCCAGAGTCACAGTCCATCTAGCTTATACGTCAGAGGCCCGTCACGTCACAGCTGATCGTCCAGAGTCACGTCACGACACAGCTGATCGTCAGGAGTCTTGTCATGTCCTGTCTGTTGCACCCAGATCTTCAAGGTCAGTCTTTCGGTATCCCAGTCTGGTATCTAGTGTGAGGGATACACCACTGGTGTCTGCACGCACAGCTGGTATCCCCAAACCTACTCACTCTAACTCTTCTGTTCCTGAACTAATTCCTCTGTCTAAAGTACTTCCCATGATGGGGATCGCTTTGTTGCGTTTGGGCTGCATACACCACCACAGAACACCCAGAGGCGGCGGCGCCCACTATTAGGTCTCCATAGGTGGCGGCTTACGCTGCAGAACCTCCTGAGGTAGCGGTGTCTGCTGCTGTGCTCCCAGAGGCCATGGTGTCCACTGCAGTCTCTTCAGAGGTGGCAGCGCATGCTGCAGAACCTCCAGAAGCGGCGGTGCTCGCTTCAGCTCCTTGCGTGGTGGTGGCGCCCAGAAACGCACTTTCAACCTGTCATGTCAAGGTCGAAGGAACTATTGCCTAACTATCCCTGTATCCTGAGGGCACTACTGTAGAACCTCCAGAGGTGTCAGTAGTACCCACCTATGAACTTCCTGTTTGTCCTGTCACGGCTATGGATCCTGTTTGTGAACTCTCTGCCTGTCCTGTCACGGCTAAGGAGGCCGTCTGTGAATCCTCATCCTGCCCTGTCACGGCTATGGAGGCCGTTTTTGAAAGAACTGTCTGTCCCATCCATGAGACCGTATATGCTCTGTCGGTCTCTTGTGTCTCAGTTTTTCCGAGGTCCTAGTCCCTACCAGGGATGATTCGTGTTCCAGAGTATAGCCCACGGAGGGCTCCTGTTCCCGAGTTACGCCCACGGAGGGCTCCTGTTCCCGAGTTACGCCCACGGAGGGCTCCTGTTCCCGAGTTAAGCCCACGGAGGGCTCCTGTTCCCGAGTATAGCCCACGGCGGGCTCCTGTTCCCGAGTTAAGCCCAGGGAGTGCTCCTGTTTCCCCGTCTCCAGTGTCTGCTCCAGCCCCAAGACTCACTCCAGTGCCAGCTCCTCGAAAGCGCTTTGCTGTGCCTGCTCCTCCAGAGCACCCTCCAGTGCCAGCACCACATAAGCGCTATCTTGATCCCCAGTACTGCCCTGGAAGGGCTCCAGATCCTCAGTTCCGCCCAGGAAGGGTTCATGTCCCCGAGCTAGGCCCAGGGTGGGCTCCTGCTCTGTCTGCTCAGCCATGGAGGTCTTCTGCTCTGTCTGCTCCGCCCTGGTGGGCTCCTGTTCCGTCTGCTTCGCCTTGGTGCTCTGCTCCGCCGGCTCTGCCTCAGTTCTTTGTTCCTCCACTTCCACATGGACCTGGCCCTCCATCCCTCTCCCTGTTCCGCCTCTACTCCACCGCCCTCCGGAATCATAAAGGTTTTTTGAGCATCTGGAAGCCGCTCCTTGGGTGGGGGGCTCTGTCACGAATCCGGTCCATGAACTTCCGTCTGCTTACCATCAGAGGTCACCCTTCTCCCATTACATTGACTCTCACTCCATGCAGACTGTTACACATCACCCTGGACTGCATTTCCCATCAACCATTGCACTGATTACACGCACACAGCTGAATGCACTGATCACATACACAGCTGAATCCAATCAGACATGCTACATAAGCCATGGACTTCCTCTCTCTCACTGCCGAGTATTGTCTAGCGTTTTTCACTCTCCAAGTGTTAGCTAATTTACCAAGCCATTCCGTGTTTATTTCCTGTTTGGTCTCTAATATTGTTCTGCGTTTTCCACTCTCCTAGTGTTAGATGCTATACGGAGCCTGTTTATTGTCTTAGCTTTGTCTTTTTCATATTTCCTAGTTTAGTTTAGTCTTGCCTTGCCTGTTTTCCCGTGTATATATCGCTGCCTTTGTTTTTGGATTGCCCTGTTGTTTTGCCGTTTGGACTCTAGTCTCGCCCTTTTGATTCTGTTCGCCGATAGTTGACCTTTGCTAGCCCTAGGATTAGTCTTGTCTTGCCCGCCATATACCTGTTTGCCATTGTTTGACCCATGCCTGTTCTGACCACGTCTGTGAAATAAAAGCTTGCACATGGATCCGCACGCCTCACGTCTTGTCAGCCACGTTATCATAATATTGTGTTTAGTAATTGCATTACTTAGTTACTTTTTATGGAAAGTAATGCATTTGCGTTACTTTTGCGTTACTTTTTGTCACCTGGGCTGGGCTTGCTCAGTTGTTTTTATTACTTTTTTATTAACTTTTTTTAATTAATAGTAACTTGTGTTACTTATTTTAAAATAACTAAGATATTTTCTTGTAAATGTAAAAGTAATGCGTAATCTGATTATGTAACTTGTGTTACTTGTAATGCTTTACCCTCAACACTGTAATTTAGTGTCTGATAATGAACCTTAGTATGGTAAACAACATATTTAATTTGACATGAATGAAACAGGACTATGAGTCATAAATGTATCCTCTGTTTTTGGTGTATTGTACTGTTGTGTTTCTTTGCCTTTGCTGTTATGTCTTTCCAAAAATAATTTATTGGGTATAAAACATTTTTTAATGACTGCAATTCTTAGTGAAATTTCACCTGATACCAACTTTTCTCAGTACGACTCCTTTTTATTCATGTTCTTAGTATGTCTGTTGAATATTATCTAGGCGTTATGTTGAAGTAACAAGCCCCAGCAGGAGTTTAGCATTATGAGCTTGTTAAGATTGCTCATTGAGTTTCTCTTTATAAGGATTTTGTTAAATACAAAAGCGTTTTGATAATTGTAACATGGTGTTTTACAAGAATTTCAATGTGGTTCGTATAGAGATTAACAGGTGTGTAAAATTAAAGAAAACTTGCACAAACAAAGGCTTAACCTTAGATTTTCTGGCACACTGTATTAAGAAAGAAAAAAAATATAATAATTGAAATGTAACATTTCTAAGCGTCTCGGAGTTAAAGTGCTAATGAATGCAAATAATAATATATTTTTTATTTTTTAAGTGAAAACAAGCAAATGTAAAATTTAATCTTTTGAAAAAATTTAACTATTTTATCCAATATTTTATCCAATTTAATTATTCAAATTATGAATAAAAATAAATCAGAGCTTAAACTCACTTTTTATTATTTAGTAATAACAAGTGCTTTTTGTTACTTATTTATTACAAATGTGTCTTTTTAAAAATGTAAAAGGTCTTAAATTACTCACAAAAGCATAATGGATACACAGAACTTTGATTTTTGATAAATATAATACTAAAACCTTTAAAAAGTAATGCAAGTATCAGCTGAGAGATGTTAATGTTTAATATCAATAAGCTGTTCTGTTAACTTTTAACATGTACTGTAAACTGCACGCAATATATTTGTATTATGAATTCCAATATATTGTTAATGAGCTGAATATTGGTTTCTTGTGTAAATGGTGTAAATGTTTCCCATGCAACTCCTTTTTATCGACTTGTAAAGTGTTATGAGAAACATTTTGTGATTTCTATAGCAGAAACACAATTAGAGTGGCTGCAAGAAACAGATCTTGAGCACACAGATATACACTAATTGGAGTTTATTCCGTAATTTACATCATTACAGGAAACATAGTGATAAACAGCCTTTTTTATCTAAACATTCATTAGCTAAAAAATTATGTAAACTGCTACACTGGGACTCGTGGAAACACTTCTGGCTGATGATTCAGACTTCCCAACTCTAGAAATATTTCCTCATAACTGTTTTTGCACAATGATGTAACAGAAACATTGTGAAACAATTATTTTGATATATTCTGCTTAGATGAGGAAACAACTATCAACAAACAAATTATATTTACATATAATTTAAATTATAATTACTCCGGCATGTAATTTGCCTGCACCATTTGTGAATAATAGCTCAAATTATGTGGCTTTTTGAAGAAAGGTCTGCTGTTACTTTTCTTAGTGATCATATTTACTTTTTTTATGCCTGGCGAACATTAAAAAATGAGGAAAAAAATAATAATTAAAGGAATTGGTCACCCCAAAAATGAAAATCTGCTGGAAATGTACTCGCCCTCAGGCTATCCAAGATGTAGATGAGTTTGTTTCTTCATCAAATTTGGAGAAATGTAGCATTGCATCACTTGCTCAGCAATGAATCCTCTGCAGTGAATGGGTGCCGTCAGAATGAGAGTCCAAACAGCTGATCAAAACATCACAAGTAATCCACACCACTCCAGTCCATCAGTTAGTAAAGTGAAAAACTGCGTGTTTGTATGAAACAAATCCATCAAGACATTTTAACTTGAAACTGTCACTTCTGGTCAAAATATCAGTCCATAATAACTCTTCCTCCAGTAAAAAATGTCCATCTCCTGTTGTCTCTCACATCAAAATCCACCCACATATTTGTTTAGAACCGTTCTAGACTGTTTATGCTTGTGAACGATGCTTTAGCTGAGTATATTTCTCTCCTGATTAACAACATGATTAGATTGATAGATGACTTGTATTTTAGCTAGAAGCAATGGTTTGAAGTTAATAATGTCTTAATAATGGATTTCCCTATAAGTTGTTAAATACGTAACGGCAATGACATTTGCATGGGCACTACATTCAGAAAATGTGAAAATCAGCTTGCAAGCCATTATTATGCTTCATAGCATAAGATATTTTAATCACAGAAAGCTGTGACATTAATAAAAATGTTTCCTAGAATGATTCGATTATCTAGAAACTTTAGAAGCGTAGCGACGCAGCTATAATGGTCGATTTAATTGCGTCACAGTTGTAGAAGCTCAAGAATGCCAAACTCTGCTGCCGAACACTTGAACGCCATTATAAAAGCTTATCTGCGCTCAAGCAGGAGAAAGCAGCTGCAAAACAGCTTTTCACAACTGTCATAACTCTCTCCCCCCGCTGTTGTAAATCAAGCTTCAAATGGCTGCGAGAAGAACCCGAGTGAAGATACAGTTAGCGATGGCGCCTGGCGTGGGAATAAAGAGGCTCTTTTTATAGCGCCGTGTGATGAGTTAATCATACGCTCTCGCCTGTCCACTCATTCGCTCCTCATGACTCTGTCTCTCCAAGTGAATAGAACAGGCCTTCCGCTTGAAAAGGGCACCTGGGAGCCTTCTTTTGATGGTAATGACAGCAACGCACACATCAATTTTCTTCTTTCTGCCCATGCCAGTTCATCAGGACTCAAAAAAAGGAAAAAAGACATGAGCCATTTGCTGCATCTCTGCTTGGGGTTACAGTTTTAGGCAGACTTCTTTTCTTTTCACTTTGATTCATGGAGGAAAACAGCGGCCTTGCCAGCTGGATGCGTGAGAGTTAGCTGTGACTTTCAAACCGAAGTTGTCTGGGTAACAGTTTGGACAAGTTGAGGGTTGAACGAGGGGAGGTGTCAAGATATATCAATGTCTGCCGGCACAGACCGACATAGTGGGCAACACAGCAAACAATATTATCCTTTTCATATCCAAGTGATGCTGGAGCTGGTGACATTGCATTTAATACACCGCCTTTATGCCGCTGCCCTGGCTTTGATGTACCAGTCAGAATGTATAATGGATACAATTCATATCAGTCATTGTATATCAGACGGACAAGCTAGCGCATGACAGAAATGCTGTAGTGTTGGTGGAAAAGTGGTAGACTGGAGCTCAGGAACTGCCAGTGGAGTCCCGCTCGTGTGGTACAGTTATGATCAAAGAACTTTTCAACTATCGTTGGTTTATCATGAAATATTTTATGTACTGTACCAGTATTTATGCCTTTTTCTCAGCACGGCCTATTAATTTAATCAGACTCAAAAAAGGTGTTAAAGGATTTATCGGCTGTGCAATAATTGTAGTTAGATTTTAACACCTAGAGTGTAATGCATCTCATAGTGGTTGATTCCAAACCCTAGTGAACTGACTTGCCTAGATAGGCAGCTGCCTTCCAAGGTGGCATCCTAATCACCATAAAGGTGACTGATTTGGAACACACCACTTAAGCAACATCTCCACGGGTCATACAAATAGTGCTCCAAAGAATACAAGGACACTTGGACAATAGTGTGCAATAGTTTGATAGTGACAGTTGATGATGGTTTTTATAGTACAATGCATCATAGAATTGTGGTTCTTCCCCTTATTAAAGCCGTTGAGTATCTTTGTCTTTTTGTCTGATTTTCACATACTTTTTTGCTTCTAATAAATAGTTTTAATGTTGTGGCTCACCTCATAACTGGTTGGCTCGGTTCATGGTTCATAATGCTTTAATGAAGACTGTTTCAAGATCCCGGTGATCCAAAAAATAAATGGAAAAAATACTTCCAACTCAAATACAACCAACTCAACTGAAAAAGTGAGTGAGTGCTAACGTACTATTGATTTTAATAGAGTTTGATATTGGCATTTTGGTATATGATATTATTTTGTAATAAATTGCATTGGACAGTAGCATTAACTTAACTTGGCAATACTGTGTTCAAACCTTTTATGATCACATGATTACACGATTACACTCTTCTGTCCAAACAAAATGCACTAATGTAACAAAACTATCATGCAGCCAAGACATTTCTACAAACAACAAAATCTACTAATGCACATATAATGATTGTCCATCAAATGGACTGCATCAGAATTGTCCAAAATTACGGTATAGACATCTGCCACATGAAAGTCAGAACAACTGGTTCCAAGTTTAAGCAAATTTCATCCCAATTTTTAGTGTCCATGTTTATTTCTGATGGTTTTAATCAGTGAATCCCATGTGTTCATTAGTTGGATGCATGTGTTTTGAAATGCGGACACTGGTTTTGGGACAAACCCAAAAATCAATGCTAAGAACGGAGGCATTCTCAATCCAAAAAGCTTATCCATTAGCAGAAACCTCTGCCAACTTTTGGAAAATATCCCATTAATGTTTACCAGGTGTTTGTTCCTTTTACATACAAATTGAAGTCTGTGAGGTTATGTGGAATGATTTCAGATTACCCCATCATACCTCAAACATTACGTCAATGCTGGCAGAGGAAAGTAATCGCTGATATTTCGACCCTTATTTTCAGAAGATCGTAAAATGTTTGGTTGAGTCTCACAAGGTAATGCCATTCAACTGGAATTTGTTTGCTCTATTCCAGATAAACTAAACTACAGATTGTATGGAAGGTAAAACCTGTCCAAGTAGAAGGGATTCATAATTTGGAATTATTTGGGTTCCAGTACAAAAAACTAGATTTTTACATTTCCTGAAGCAAAAACTCAATAGAAAATTCTCCAATCTCAGTCGTAAAGGGATAGTTCTTTCAATAGTGACTTTCAAAATAACAAATATCTTCGTTACAGAAGAAAGCCATACAGGTTCATGTAATGAGGGTAAGTAATTGATGAAAGAATTTACTATTTGGGCTTGCTATCTCTTTAAATTAGTGTTAAAATGGCAAGGAAAAACTCCCTTGATAGACATAAAAAAAGAAAAACATCCTCAAAAGAAGAAACCTTGAACAGAAGGCCAAGTTGTGGGCCTTCCGCCTCTGTTGAGTACATGGAATGGATGATTAAATAATTATAATTTTTTTTTTCATGAGCATGAACCATACAAATCAGAATCAAAACAGTCAACAAGACTCATATGAAGGTTAAAGGTCCAATTTCTCAGATAAAGTGGATATGGAAAGCATAAATAACAGAAAAACAGTCTTGGATGGACGCCATGTGGGTTAAAATAAAAAAAAAATAAAAAAAAATAATGATTTCTAAGGTCAGAAGGATCTAGTACTAGTTGATCATCTGCATGAATAATAATGGTTACTAGGTTCATGGAGTCATGTGAAGTGCAAATTTATGTACAATTTAATACAATAACTCTTGAAACTAAAACAGATGATGCTTGGAGCATTTGCCATCTTGACTTTTCTCATGCAGGCATTGAAGATTCTCATGAAGCAAAATATGTAAAGTTGAGAAGGTTGATTTGCCTTCACACAGACGTTCAAGGTTTTGAACCTGCATTTCAGCATTGCTTGAGCACATTTGTTAGTCATAAATGACCGGGAAAAACAATGGTAAATACAAATAATAACATGAAAAGGCTTTTCAACTTATTAAAATGAGGAGAAAACACATCCTATGTCATTTGTTGTTGACATCAAAAGATGTGCGTCCAATCAAACTACTTTCAGACACGAATTTCATGAACTAATAAGCTTTTCTGCTTCTCAATAGCTCCTCCTTGTCGGCCACAACAATGAAAATCTAAGGTGACCATTAGATGGCTTGAAGTTCATATTTAAAGTGTAAAAATCACTATTTACTCACCCTCAGAATGCTTTCTTCGTTCGTACAATAAAAGTGAATGTGGACTAGCTTTGTGTGAGGAAAGAAAGAACATTAATTTTTTTCATTTCAGTTCAGTTCAGTTCAATGAATTCCAGCCTGTTCTTTACATAAAGTCGATGCAGGGCTTCAGAACACTTATCAAATATAATGTGCAAGTCATATGGACACTGTTTATGATGTTTTGAGCTTGACAGACTCACTTTGAATGTATTGCAGAAAACGCAGGGTTAACACTCTTCACAACATCTCTTTTGTTATGTTATATGATACAAACAAGGTCAGAAAAATTGTTCCTGTATGACCTTGCTTATTCCTTTCAGATATTACATTGTGCCATCTGTCATATTTTACCCCAAAGGAGATAGCTAAGACGCAAAAGTTGTCAAATTTGGTAAAGTTGCTTAATTTAAAGCTGTGAAGCTATTGTACAGTCACCTGCTCGTGGGATTATTACTCACTTATATTGATGCTTTTGTGGCATTTTTCAAAGAATCTGGAAATAAGGATCACTTTGAAAAGGTTGAAAAACCAGGTTGGGAAATTTCATCGGCCATCTGTTCTTTGGCTTGATGTATCGAACGCAGGAGATGTGTTTGTTCACACTTTGTTCTTTATGCTAATCAGTGTTCCAGCTGATTCGTTGTTCGGGTCGTCTCTCCAGAGAGTCGTTGTTTTCAACTGACGTTCATCTCTTGGCAGAATGCCCCCGCCTTCCTTCCTATTTATGGTGTCATTTGCAATTTGTTCAAATATTAATGTCTGTGTGTTAAAAAGAAATCAAATTCAACAAAGGCCAGATATGACAGGAAATACTGGTCGTCATGTTAACATCCAACCAATAATAATTAGCATTGCCTCGCTTCGTTTTAAAACTGATCATTGTGTTTAATTCTGAATTTTCCCAAAGGACTCGTTGAAAAACTCAGTAGGCAATTTTCAGAGCCACCCTTTACACATCCTTCACCCTCCGAAGAATAGCTTTCTTCAGGAATATGTTAAAGACAATGCCTTCACCAATGAGGAAGTGAGATACGGAAGCCCCAGGAAGTGTTTAGCCAAGGGCAAAGTCCCTCTCTGCAGTTTATTACGGATTGATTCTGCATAGCAGTGATCCGAACCAGCCGCTGTTTCCTGAAGATTTCCTCACTATCTCAGGGGAGGCTGCTAATGCTGTTGCTTGTGGAACGTGCAGATGCTTCCAGCAAAACTAGATGTTCTTTCTTAAATGAGCTGGAGGAGAAGAAATTACAGATGAGCAGGAGACAGATTGTGGAATCTGATGTGCAGCTAATCAGTTCTGTTCAAGATGAACCATGCTGAGCATCAGCGCTTGCCTCTGGCGTCCAGTTTGGCCACTATCAAGCAGCGAAAGCGAGCTCAGCATGACGTCTGGTGTTTATGGAGAGTGTTCACCTCATTTTACTGATGTACTTGTCTTTCTCTTCTCTGATTGCACCTGATTGGATTTCTGATTGGATTCTTTTTCTTGGGTCCACACTGGACCTTTTATTTGATTTTGCTGACTGAGAAAACTTAAATGAGAGCATTTGCTGTGAATCCCAATTTCAGATGAAGTTTTTAAGATAGATAGATAGATAGATATAGATAGATGATATATAGATAGATAGATAGATAGATAGATAGATAGATAGATAGATAGATAGATAGATAGATAGATAGATAGATAGATAGAGACAGGCAGACAGTTAGTTGGAGAGATAGACAATAAGTTGTGATATTTAGAACATTGAAAAAACAAATCGTTATTAGCAGATACATAGTAAGACAGACAGATAGACAGTAAGTCAGTTGATAGATAGACAGACAGACAGATATATAGACAGGCAAGCAAGCAGACAGACAATATATAGATAGTTAGATATTTAGACAGACAGAGAGACAGACAGAAGACAGACAGACAGACAGACAGTTGGAAAGATAGACAGACATTAAGTTAGATGAATAGTTACACAGTTGAACAGTTAGATAGTTAGATATATAGACAGACAGACAGACACAGTTGAAAAGATAGATAGATAGATAGATAGATAGATAGATAGATAGATAGATAGATAGACAGTCAGTCAGTTGATAGATAGATAGATAGATAGATAGACAGACAGACAGACAGATATTGGGGAGATAGACAGCAGTAAGTTAATGATAGTTTACAAGTTGAACGCTATATAATATATGACCAGACAGACAGACAGTTGGAAAGATAGATAGATAGACAGTCAGTCAGTTGATAGTTAGATCGATAGACAGACAGACAGATAATTGGGGAGATAGACAGACAGTAAGTTAGATGAATAGTTACACTGTTTAATAGTTAGATATATAGACAGACAGTTGGATAGATAGATATTAAGTTAGATTAATAGTTACACAGTTGAATAGTTAGATGTATAGACAGACATATAGATAGACAGACAGACAGTTAATTAGGGAGATAGACAGACAGTAAGTTAGATGAATAGTTAGACAGTTGAATAGTAAGATATATAGACAGACAGACAGTTGGAGAGATAGACAGTAGTTAGATGAATAGTTAGTCGAATAGCTAGATAGACAGTTTGATCTATATACTGACAGACAGACAGTCTCACGAAACTATTAGCTCACCAAACTATTCTCACGAAACTATTAGCTCAGATGTATATTGTACAATCTGACTTAAAAGAGAGTTGATGCCACACAGTCTGCCTCGGCTTGTACTGAAGATCTCACTGGGGCCACGTCAAACTATCTGACAAGCAACAGTAGTAAATGACAGAGAGAAATCCCTGGTTTACAACCGCGTTTACTCATACGCTGCTCAGTACAGCCAGACCTTTGCAGCTTCCTCTGGACAAAAGCCAACCACTTAGCCTGGAAGAAGCCATATCTGATTGATGCATAAAGTGATAAACCATGGTTTACATTTGATCTGGACTTTAAGAACAAGGCAGAATATAAAGGTATACTGTACCTTCTTTACTTCTCATTAAGTGCCACAAACAAAACATTATTTGCCGTGAACTCACAAGTGTTTTCAAGTTCAGCAACTCAATCTTTCCAAGAAGCACTACTTTTAACAGTTTGAAAACTTTTACTTTGAATGTAACACAACTTTTCTGGTAAACTGACAAAAACCTGTATTTTGACGTGTTTGAGCATAATGTTGCGTAGAAAAATGTCAAGAGCTGACTGAAATCACTAGCTCCAATCTGACTTGTTTAACGCTATATTTCTGAGAGTTGGAGGTTCACCACATCTGGAAAACAAAGTGGTGTTTACAAGATACTGTAACTGGTTGATTGGCAATGAGCACTTCTGAGAAAAGTAAAGTAGATATATACAAGCATAGCTGTACATTACTTGTATAAATAATCAAACATGAGTAGTTATTACAATATTAATCAGTACTAATTGTGATTTGATGGACAGAAATTCAGAATTGTATTCACAGCTGACTAGTATTGTGGGATCAAACCCAGACTGGTTGTTGGTCACTTTACATGCTATTAAGAATGTCTCCTCCTAACTAAAGATGCAGAGTTATTGTAATATTATTGAGATACTGCCATAGCTTTTATTAATAGTTTGAATTAGCTTTTATTTTTAGATTTTCCATTTTCATTGTAATTTTACGGGAAATTGTAGTAATTTTGGTGCAGTTGCCATTTTGTTGTTTTAAAATGTTGATATAGTTTTATTCATTTTTATTTCAGTTTTAGTTATTTTAGTACAACATCAATGGTTTTAGATGTAGTTTTAGTTAACGACAGTGTAGCCAAATCTGTGGTTTTACTGCGGAACTGGACTACTTTTACACTGTTAGCCCGCGAGTTAAAGTTATCTCCCCCACCCCCGGAAAGCAATTTTGATGGAGGAGAACCCTGATGGAGGGGGAAAAGTTTTGGTCTAGTTTGGTCTGTCACTTGCCATCCTTTTTTTTTTTTTTTGAGTGAAAAAAGTATTATTTTTTATTTAATAATTTTTTTTTCAGTTTTGCTCGTGAACTGTGCTTCAAGCATCGCTCCACTTATTGAAGCATACAATGGACCATTTTTGTTCTGAATTAAATGAAATTCCGCGGAATGTGACCACACCTTAACAGGAATTGGGTCTAAACCAGAAAACACTGCCCAGTCAAATAGGTGCGGCTACATGAGACAGTTGGTCAGTACCTCAATCGTAGTATGATTCAGCAAAAATAATAAAAAGTACAAAAGAATGACTTGAGGTAAAGGATAAATAAAGGGGGTCATATGATGCGATTCAATTTTCCTTTTCTCTTTGGAGTGTTACAAGCTCTTTCTGCATAAAGAAGATCTGAAATGTTGCAAAGACTAAAGTCTCAAATCCAAAGAGATATTCTTTATTAAAAGTTAAGAGTCAGCCACACCTAAAAAGGGCTCGTTCTAACACGCCCCCACATAAATACCTCACTATGTGGAAATATTTGCAAAACGCCGCCCAAATGTTCACACAAAGAAAGACGGCGTAACTTTTATTCTCGCTGTAGTATTGTTGTTGCAGTTGTCGCCATTTCGTGGGTTTCAGTGTGAAAGCAAAAGCACTTCATTTGGCCTTCCGAAAACGAAATCTTTAAGAGGAGGACGATATCGCGTCGTCATGCCTGGAGCTGATCTGTGCTTGTCGCTGAGGAAATACATCAACTTCGACCTGTGGATCGCCGGATAGGCTTTCACTGTGCATGAAGCGGAATCCAGCCCGGGGTCATCACATGTGGTAGCCGCAAGCCCTCCGGACGCTCCTTCATTGAATCCGCCGGCCGCGCCATCCTCAAGCCCGCCCGCCTCTGCTCACTCTAGCCGCCGTGTGTGACGTTTTGTGTGTTCGAGGGTGAAACCGAAATAACTACTTTGTTTGGCCTTCAAAAGAGGACACGACTAGAAATCAGTGGTTTAAGTTGTATTTACAACACTGTTCAAAAACAGTTCAACCCAAATATTCAGATATGAGCAGCGCATTTTATGGAGGACTGTTTCCTGATACTGGGAGAGTAGACTACAATGCCGGCTGTTCTGACTCCAAGACTGTAAGTACATCTTTTATATTTAAAGAATTTGCCACCGATGATTCAACGTGAGTTTTTTGGGCAGTGTAGAGTAGCGCTTGGTGTTTGTCATTTTTTTCCGATCACAAATGCAGACAGGGTTTTAGGTTTATGCGGCGCGATGCAACGCGTAAAAAGACAGTATAAGTCATTATTATCCGTAATTATGTCACCCACTGGATGCAACAAATTGCCTCGTTTATAATGGGTTTTAATGTTTTTGACTCGTCGCTCCGGCCGGGACACAGCATCACAGTATGGTGAGGGGCGTAACATTTCCGTCTCATGCTTGAGGTATTCGGCCAATCACAATGCACTGGATAGCTGGCCAATCACAGCACACCTCGCTTTTCAGACCGATGAGCTTTGTAAAAATCAACGCGTTTCTTTAGAAAGGCGGGGCATAGAGGAGAAACAATAATGTACAGCATGTGGAAAATAATGTGTTTTTTGAATCTTAAACCGCATAAACACATTTCATTACACCAAATACACGAAACAGCTGTTTTTTTTAGCAACATCATATGACCCCTTTAAAGGCAAGACTGTTGACATCATGACAGAGTGAACATAATAAATGTAAAGTTCATCTGTCTGTACATCAAATGACCTTCACTCTGTGGAGAAACTTTGTGACTGTGGAAGTATGTGTTGCGCAGAATTCCTCGTGAGGGTTCTCTGAGGCTTTGGCACCTTATGAAAGAGATTAAAAGATGAGAGCAGGAATCCAGAAGAATCACTGATATGTCTTATAGTCTTTTCAGCAGGTACATTGACTCCCTGAGGGGATAGGGGTGAATCTCTCACCGCCGGTGATAAGACTGTCAAGGTTTCAGACAAATTTAGTTTCACTTCATGCTCTGGGACGGGTTGATGTATTTGCTGTCATTACTGGCTTAGATATACACAAGTACCTATTGTTTTATGCATGAGTTTTGTACATTCTATTCAGTGCACATGCATTAGATTTTTTTTACATTTTATTTTGTATATTAACAATAATTTTACAGTGTGAATGCTTGCTCATGCTAAACTTTCCGCCCTAATGTTTTCCCCCTTTAATTTAGTCAGTTTTTCATCCATCAAGTGCAAATTGGGGTATGTTTAAGCCTATGTTTGAGCAATAGTGGTGTGAAACAGTGAAAATGTAAGCAAACACACACATAAAGGACACCCACATGTGAAGGGTTAAGGGAGGATTGTGTGTGTTTGTACAGTCATGTCTCAGACAGTGGAATTCTCCTTGTCTCATCCCTCCTTGGCATCTCTTCTCTAAACACCTCCATGCATTCTGCTGCTCCTTCCACGGCCATCTCTCTGCCTGAAGAAAGGTCTCTCTGTTTTCCAGACAAACCCGTGACACCAAGTGTCAATTAGCATCTTTATAAAAACATAAGCCCCTTTCTTCATTAAATTATTTCATAGCTGGAGTTCAGATTATGTCACGAGAGTTAAAGAGATGTTTAAAATGTAGAACACTTCGATATAACTAATATGAATTGTCCAGTAGCAAAATCAAATACTAACAATAGTTTTATTATTATTTTAGCAGTGGTCATAAATTCATATGACACTTCACATGACAAAATAAAAACTATATAAAAAAAAAGACAAAACAATTTAAACAATGTAATATTGACAGTAATAATATAATAATACAAATTGAATTCAATAATTACCGATTTAACAATGTCATTTTGTTGTATTGCAACTGTACAGCAAATGTACACCCACAACACACACACACACACACATATATTATATATATATATATATAGATATATAAATATATATATCGATCTATTATATAACGTAATAAATAAAAACAAAGTGTAATATAAATGCTAAAATATAGTTATAGTATTATTATGTCGGTATATACTATGAATAACAACACAATATTCTATATAAATATATTCATTGTTATATAATTAGATATAATTTTAAATATCAAATGTAAATCTATTAAAATAATTTAAATAATTTGCATTAAAACTAATATGCAATATACAAGATATGACCAAAATTCCATCATATATGATCTTGTTTTTATTTGTTATACACACACACACACACACACACACACACAAAATACAAAATTACAATAAAAAGAAATGTGCATGTACATATTTCTGTAATAGTATTTTCTTTGTAATAAATATTTCCTTTAGTTAATGTAATTTCTTTGCATTTACAAATACAGCATATTCTTAAACTTAGGAATTTGATCATTTATTCACTTTTTCCTTATGATTTCGTAATATGTATCCATTAAAGATATACACGTAAAATATAAAGAAAACTTTTCATCCATCATGGTTTTACACTCAGTGTGAAACTGTGGCAACTAAATGTTAGATCTAAGACCTCTCTGAGTTCATGCTGAATCTGCAAGTGGAACGTGAAAAAAGATCATCTAGATCAGGGCTGTCCAAACTCGGTCCTGGAGGGCCGGTGTCCTGCAGAGTTTAGCTCCAACTTGCCTCAACACACCAGACTGGAAGTTTCTATGCCTAGCAAGAGCTTGATTAGCTGGTTCAGGTGTGTTTGATTAGGGTTGGAGCTAAACTCTGCAGGACACCGGCCCTCCAGGACTGAGTTTGGACAGCCCTGATCTAGATGATAGAAGTGCGTTGGGATAAGAGATAATGACTCACTCTAACGACTCATAAAAAACACCACAGAAGGACATTCAGAACATTAAAACAAGTTCCTGCCGCCGCCGTTACTGCTAGACCCCTCAAAAGTGTCGTTTCTGTGAAGCTGCTCTTGTTCTCACTCAGGAAATAGTTAAATAATGTGCTTGTAAATTGGGCCTAATTGGCGATTTAATAACCATCAGTTGTGTAGTCACATCGTGTAACAGAGCTGCTTCTTTTAAATGTTTAATCACTTGAGCGGCATCTCTCTCAAGCGACTCGCTCTGATCTGAGCTTCAGGACTCTTCATTCTGTGAAATAATGGTCGGAAACAACCGCCTGTTTCCCAGTGATCTGGAGCATGTTTTCACTTATTTTTTGTGTTGTAAAAACATGATGCTTGCGCTCATAGTTGACATTCCTGTCAATTTTTGGAGGAAATGTATCATGACATGAGCACCGATACATGTGCCAAATGCTTACGTGTTGTTTTTGTCAGCAGTGCAGCAAACAGCGAGGCATTGTGGAGAGATTGCTCCCAGATTACTGTCATGGTGCATGTAAGAACATCTTTTACCAAAAGCAGACAGCAGTTGTTCTAAGTTAAGTTTAGTTAAGGGAAAACATCTCAGCGCTATAAGATTTTCATGAATAATTTGACATATGTATTAGCCTCAAAACTCAATGCACTGAAGAACAGTGGCACTGGCATACGCTGAATAATTGAAATGTTAAATCTGTTCAGTAGCTGAGAAATGAAGTTCACGGATTCTGAGACGAGGGACAAAAGAGGACTGTAGAACACTTCGTTTTTTTGTCCTTTTTATTCATTTATTTAAAAATATATTCATTATTACATTCACACAAGCCGTGACTTATTTTATGAGGTGTATGTTTTTAATATGTGAATTTAAATTAAGTTTTATATTTCTGTGGGTCAGGTTGAACTGTCCGCAAATCATAGTGAACAAAAAAGCCTCCTTAAGAAGCTTTTGTTGTTCAAGAGCCTCATTAAGAATAAAATTCTTAAAAAAGAAAACTATATTAAGTAGTATGGCCTTATCTGTTGGTGTTATTCTTGGGGAAATAAAATAAATAAATAGTAAGTAACATAAAAATGTTATTTAATTTAAGTTATTTTGTATTAAAAGTGTTTATCAAATCAAAGCCATGTTGTTGGACCCAAAAAATAAAAAAATAAACAAACCAATTTTCAGAAACATGGGGGGGTAAAATGAAGTATAAAACAACAAAAATAAATGTAGTAACCTCTGTCTGTCTGTCTGTCTGTCTGTCTGTCTGTCTGTCTGTCTGTCTGTCTGTCTGTCTATTTGTCATTCTATTTATCATAGACATTTTTATGTCTCCATTATTTTGCAATAACCTGTTAAAAACGTCAAAAGTTACCATAAGACTTCAGAAGACTAGGAATATATGGACTACTTTAATGATGCTTTTTGTAAATGTAAACTTATTGCTTTAAACTTTTACCACCTTTAAGAGTTATTTGTACTTGCAGAAGTGACTTTCACATTGAAAAATCCATTCAGCAGAGAAATAAAAGGGAAACAAAAAACCTGTCATTCCAAGTCCATCAATCGGTCTCTGTCGTTCTCCCTGACGCTTGCCCAGACGGCCTGTCGCAGCTGTTTTTCTCAGTATCTCTTTCTCTCTCGCTCACGATCTCATGTTGGTGCTGAAGGCCGGCTTTCTTCCCCTCTCCCCCTGCAGTCAGAGTGTGTGAAGATCATTGTGAAAGCGAGGCTCTAATCAGTCGCCATCACTCACTGCCAAACAGAGCTGCGCTTTGTCAAACGCCACCTCCTCATCAGCGCTCGCCGCACTGTAGCTGCCACATGTCAACTCCAGCCGTTTTGTAATCCATCACTGCATGTCATGTTCCAAATCGGCCGTCCAATCCCGCCCTTGGGAACTTACGGCTTCCTCGTCGTCACTGGGATTTACTCAGGTCATTTTAATCATACATCGGTCACATTTTATGAGGGTTAAATTCTTCGCGTGGCCCTCTGCCTCATGAAAGTCCATTTTCTTCTTCATGACTTGAGTTTTTAATGCTGTGGTTGAGACTCGGGGCAGCGCCGGAGGGAATTTCTCCTCGCTTCTTTAAAAGTACAGTGCCTAATAGATGCGACTGACAAACTGCAATGCAAAGCTTTGTTTCCTGACATTTTTGACTGGAGGCCCATGTGGGGCACAAACTCATTCAAGGGTAGAATAAGGATTTCAGTTTTAAGGAATTTCATCAGTTTAGTTCCACGCCTAGGTAGGGGTGTAATTATACAGATTTTGGTATGGGTCGTTTGGTTTGGTAGGCATATGTACGAATAGAATACAACTTTGTTTTAACTATTGCATGTGCAGAATTTATTTAGAAAATACTGTTTTTTTAATTATTTAAATGGTGTCTAATGACATGATTTAATAAAACTTTAATAATCAGATCAATCTTTTAAATGTAAATGAATTGTTATATTTTCATTTGATTACAACTAAACATTGCATTTTAATTTTTGTCAAATAAGATGCTGCACAACAGAACTGTACAAATGAACACATGGATGAAAAAACGGCTTGCTTGTATGATATTACCTTAAAAATAAAATAAATATAATAATACTAATTATTATTATTATTATTTTGAGACTTACATTGGATACATACAAATGGTAATATATTTTATAATATATTTCATAATATATTCATAGTCATAGTCATGATTTCTTCAAGTTAAATCAAACTTTTATTTTGGCAATTTGCTGTAAATATCTTTGAGTTTCAGTGTTTTTGACAGAAGTTTTTCTCAAATTAAATGGTGTAAATTAAATGAAAAGCTGAAAAGGTCTATCAGGGCATTTACACCTGAGTATAGAGTGTATTTTGTGATCTAATCACAAGTGGCCAATGGCTTAATGGTCTAAAACATTTTGGCTGCGTTTCCCGAAACCTTCTTAATGCTACATCATTCGTAAGTTATACCTTAAGTTGTACCTTATCGTTAATATGTGTTTCCCGAAATGTTCTTAGTTAAGTATACCTTCTGTAAGTCTTTCGTAAGGTTGGTCTGGACAAGTCTTAGTCTGGACCTTATCAATGTCGACAGTTCACAGTTATTTACATCTCAGTCTATGAATACAATTTTGCCTCCCCAAAGTTGTACTACACCCAATGTTCAATTAGGCTAACTGAAGGGTTTTCATGCAAAGAATAAGATTGTCATTAGACTGATGGTTGTCACATTTTTAATATATTATCCAAAGGTACATCAGCAGGCAAACCATTAGTCAGTAAAGGCTTAGGAGTCTATTTACATTGTCATTTAGCAGACGAATCAACAAAATCACCAAAAGAGCAATGTTATACAAGTGCTATAACAAGTCTCAGTTAGCTTAACGCAGTACACATGTAGCAAGGTTTTTTTAAATCATATAATAAATAAAAAGAAAACAGATTGAATAGAAAAAGAATAGAGCAAGCTAGTAGTTAGCGGTCTTTTTGCTGTGTAGGTATAATAAATGAAAAGAAACAGATAGAATACAAAAAGATTAGAAAGCAAGTGTTAGTTTTTTTTTTTAAAGAAAACAAGCAGCAAATGAATAGAGTGCAAGTCTAAAAGACTTTTATTTTTTTAAAGAATAGAATTATAATAGAGAGTGCTAGAGTTAGAAGGTCAAATAAAGATGGAAGAGATGTGTTTTTAGCCGATTCTTGAAGATGGCTAAGGACTCAGCTGCTCGGATTGAGTTGGGGAGGTAATTCCACCAGGAGGGAACATTTAATTTAAAAGTCCGTGAAAGTGATTTTGTGCCTCTTTGGGATGGCACAATAAAGTGATGTTCACTTGCAGAACGCAAGCTTCTAGAGGGCACATAAGTCTGAAGTAATGAATTTAGGTAAAGGGAGCAGAGCCAGTGGTGGTTTTGTAGGCAAACATCAATGCCTTGCTTTATGGTAGACAGTGCAAATTGAGAAACAGGGTGATCCGGAATTCTTTTTAGCTCATTAAAAATTAATCTTGCTGCCGCGTTCTGGATTAATTGTAAAGGTTTGATAGAACTGGCTGGATGACCTGCCAAAAAGAGCATTGCAATAGTCCAGCTTGGACAGAACAAGAGCTTGAACAAGGAGTTGTGAAGCATGTTCCGAAAAAAAGGGCCTGATCTTCTTGATGTTGAATAAAGCAAATCTGCAGGACCGGGATGTTTTAGCAATGTGGTCTGAGAAAGTAAGCTTTCTGGCAGTTTTTGAAGGAGTTATGGTTGATGTGTCTAACTGGATGGTGAAATTGTGATGAAACGATGGGTTTGATGGAACCACAAGCAGTTCCTTCTTGGCAAGGTTGAGTTGAAGGTGATGGTCCTTCATCCAGCAAGAAAGGTCTGTTAGACAAGCTGAGATGCGAGCAGCTATCGTCGGATCATCAGGATGGAATGAGAGGTAGAGTTGAGTGTCATCAGCATAGCAGTTATATGAAAAGCCATGTTTCTGAATGACAGAACCTAATGATGCCATGTAGACAGAGAAGAGAAGTGGTCCAAGAACTGAGCCCTGAGGCACCCCAGTAAGTAGATGTTGCGACTTGGACACCTCAACTCTCCAAGATACTTTGAAGGACCTATCGGATAGGTAAGACTCAAACCACTGGAGCGCAGTTCCTGAGATGCCCTTTGCCAATAGAGTTGACAGGAGAATCTGGTGGTTAACAGTGTCAAAAGCAGCAGACAGATCCAACAAGATAAGTATAGAAGATTTGGAATCCACTCTTGCCAGTCTTAGGGCTTCAACAACCGAGAGCAAGGCAGTCTCGGTTGAATGTCCACTTCTGAAGCCAGATTGGTTGCGGTCTAGGAGGTTGTTCTTTGTGAGAAAGGCTGAGACTTGGTTGAACAAAACTCGTTCAAGTGTTTTTGCAATGAAAGGAAGAAGGGAAACCGTTCTGTAGTTCTCTAAAAGAGATGGGTTAAAGGTTTCTTACGTAGTGGGGTTATACGAGCCCATCTAAATGCTGAAGGAAAAACACCAGTGTGAGTGCGGTACAATACAGGAGAAATGGCTTTGAAGGAGATGAGATGGATAGGATCAAGCGTACAAGTAGTCCGCTTATTTTTATTTTTAAAATAAAAAATAAAATTTGTATTATTTAAAAGGAATGATTGTGGTGGGGAGTTTGGTCAAACTATGGCAGCAATACAGCAAATGGTTGTGCTAAATAAAAGACGCCGCCTTCCGTGGAGCCATTTAGTGTAGGCTATGTGCACTAAAGCTTCAGTCTCCTGGCTAGCATGTCAGAAGCTGCAATTCTTTAAAAAATAAATAAATAACTAAAACAAGAAAATTCAGCAGCTTTTAGATCTTGTTGGTCCGACTTTGTCGAGACAAACTTGATGGAGTTACTGTACCCCCTCAGCCCCGAAATTCAGCTGCTGGTGGCTCTCCTCTTTCTCCTCCATAGTAGCTTTAATAGTGTTTTGCGTTTTGTGCCTTTACTGAGTTGGTCATCCAATAACATAAATAAGTGATTTACACCAATAATGTGATACGGCTGCTGGGCAAGCAACCATGGTTGTGGAGTAAATGAAGACACTATGGAAAATATATTATGATAATTTAAATGAACATTTCAAAGGCCAGTGAAGGCATACTGCAGCATGATATGTTTGGGAATGAGGTTGTGCGTTTGCACACTCATTTCAAGATTCTATAAAATATCCAGGATTGGATTTAGCTTGCAATTTTGATTATTTTTATAAGATCCCATGATTCCTGATAAATGCAATTTCAACTATTTCTGAAGTGCTTCTTGTTGGAAAGCACTCTCACCAGAATGTTTTTCTGTAGGCCTGTTTTTTTTCTCTTTTGTTAAAAGCTTTTTACATTTTTAAGCAATGTCTCATGTATGCTTTTTCCTTGCATTTTATGTGGTGACGACTGGGAGATGCTCTGGGCATATATCTTTCTTTCTTGGTTTTCTTCCCTGATGCGATGTATGTTGCAAAGCGAAAGTATAAGTTTCACACAAGTTTGTTGTGTTATAACAGGAAAGAGTTCTGTGTCTTTTTTTTTTAAATCAAAGCTTCTTTTATAAAGAACACCGCTTTCTCACGTAACGCACTGAAGCAGCCCCTGCACATAGTGAATAATCTTGAGCCATCGATATCAACCAATTCAGCACCACCACCGTGGACAGCACCTGGTAACGTCGCACATAAGGAAAAAATAAAAAGTGAAGTGAATTTGTGCTCTGCATTTAACCCATCCAAGTGCACACACACAGTAGTGAACACACACACCCCGTGAACACACTCCCGAAGCAGTGGGCAGCCATATTGTTGCAGGGAGCAGTTGGGGGTTCGGTGTCGTGCTCAAGGGTCTCACCTCAGGGCGTAGTAGAAGGTGGAGAAGAGGCACTGGTATAACTCCCCCCGACAATTCCTGCCAGACCTGAGACTCGAACCCGGGTTACAAGTCTGACTCTTTAACCATTAGGCCACGACTGCCCCTTAAGCAACTAAAAATAATATATACCTTAAGCAAATCCTAAGGTATAGGTGCGGAAACGCCAAGAAAAGGTATACCTCAGTTAAGATATACTTTTAGAGTCTTCTCGCCACGCTAAGAGGACCAATGTACGGGAAACGCACCTGAGCTGTCACTTCTACACGTCCCGAGGTAGTTGAAAATGTATTTGACTGGATTACTTTTATAGTGTGGACGCTCATTTGGTCATTTGCATTCGTACAGCCTCCTCACTGCCTACTGACCTAATTCTTAAACATTAGCGACGTGTTGTTAAAGTGCGCTAACCTGATGGATGTAAAGTTTACGGCTAAATCGTTTCGTTTGGTTGAAGGTAAAAAAAAAAAAAAAAAAATACCATTGTGATTCTAACACAAGCCTATGGTGTTCGGCGTAGTTTTACAGCTATCAGAGCAGAAACGAAAGCTGCTGCTCTTCCTACCATTTTCCATTGCCTCCTTTCACGTTCTTATGTAAATTGTTCAAGCTTATTTCATAATATTAGATGAAAGATCAGAAAAGGCCCATACATATACCCTCACATAGACCCTCACCTCAAAGAAATCAGGAAAGTGGGGATGGATTAAAACAGCAGTTGTAAACGAGAATATGTCTCCTCTACTTGTTAGCCGATTGACCAAAAAGCATCTTAATACCAGATGTGATCAGGTCCTCAGAGCAGCTCTGGAGATGAAGTTCATGTGTTCATGTCCTCATATACAGTGGTGTGAGAAAGTGTTTGGCCCCTTCCTGTTTTTTTAAATTTTTGCATATTTGTCACACTTAAAGATTCAGATCATCAAACAAATTTAAATAATACACAAAGATAATGCAAGTAAATACAAAAAAATGCAGTTTTTAAATGATGATTCATTTATTAAGGGAAAAAAGCTGTCAAACCTGCCTGGCACTACGTGAAAAAGTAATTGCCCCCTACATCTAATAACTGGTTGTGCCACGCTTTGCAGCAACAAATGCAATCAAGCGTTTGCGAAAACTTGCAATGAGTCTGTTACAGCGCAGTGGAGGAATTTTGGCCCACTCTTCTTTGCAGGATTGTTTTAAATTCAGCCACATTGGAGGGTTTTCGAGCATTAATGGACTGTTTAAGCATCTCAATCGGATTTAAGTCTGGACTTTGATTTGGCCACTCCAAAACCTTAATTTAGTTTTCTTGAGCCATTCAGAGGTGGACGTGCTGGTTTGGTTGGGTTTTTTTTTTCTTTTTTTTTCTTTTTTTTAGGACATTGTCTGTACATAAACCAAGTGCGCCTGAGCTTGAGGTCACAAACTGATGGCCAGACATTTTCCTTCAGGATTTTCTTATAGAGTGCAGAATTCATGGTTCCATCAAATATGGCAATTCGTCCAGGTCCTGAAGCTGCAAAGCAAACCCAGATCATCACACTACCACCACCATGTTTGACTGTTGGTATGATGTTCTTTTTATGAAATGCTGTGTTGGTTTTACACCAGATGTAACGGGACACACACCTTCCAAAAAGTTCAACTTTTGTCTCATCAGTCCACAGAATATTTGCCCAAAAGTCTTGGGGATAATCAAGATATTTTTTTGGCAAAAGAGAGACGAGCCTTTGTGTTCTTTTTAGTCAGCAGTGGCTTTTGCCTTGGAACACTCACATGGATGCCGTTTCCCAGTCTCTTTCTTATTGTTGAATCATGAACATTGACCTTAATTGAGGCAAGGGAGGCCTGCAGTTCTTTAGATGTTGTTCTGGGTTCTTTTATGACCTCTTGGATGAGTCGTCGTTGTGCTCTTGGAGTAATTTTGGTTGGCCGGCAACTCCTGGGAAGGTTCACCATTGTTCCAAGTTTTCTAAATTTGTGGATAATGGCTCTGACCATGGTTCGCTGGAGTCCCAAAACCTTAGAAATGGCTTCATAACCCTTTACAGACTGATACATGTCAACTATTTTGATTCTAATCTGTTCTTGAATTTCTTTAGATCACGGCATGACGTGTTGCTCTTTAAGCATGCTTCACTTTGTCAGACAGGTTCTATTTAAATAATTGCTTGATTCAACAGGTCTGGCAGTAATAAGGCCTGGGTGTGGCTAGTGAAATTTAACTCAGCTTTCTAAAATAATGTGGTTAATTGCAGTTCTTTCATGATTTAACAGAAGGGGGCAATTCATTTTTCACATAGGACCACATAGGTTTGGACAGCTTTTTTCCCTTAATAAATGAAATCATCATTTAAAAACTGCATTTTGTATTTACTTGCATTATTTTTGTGTAATATTTAAATTTGTTTGAGGATCTGAAACATTAAAGTGTGACAAAAATGCAAAAAAATAAGAAATCAGGAAGGGGGCAAACACTTTTCACACCACTGTAGGGTATGAGACTCCAGATGCTTCACACAGAGACACACAGAACATGCAGACTGCACATGCACTGACTGGCTGTTGTTAGGGTTAATTTGTTGTTGTGTGCCTGGCTGTTCGATTAATCCATATTGCGTAAAAATGTACGTAAAATGAGTTATCATGGTTATCAATATACATTTTATTGCAAGCTCAATATAATGTTTATCGCCCAGCACTATTGTAGGGTGTAAGTGAACTGCTAAAAAGTGCACAATCCCAGTTGTCCTAAACATGAGATGTGCTTTATGTTAAGTGCTTCAAACGAAATCGAAAGCGTACAGTTTGCAGCTTGCTCTCCTGTCACATGCGTGTGATGTTTAATGCATTTGAGATGCGTTTTCTTATGGTCGTGTCCTTATCTGTAAAAGTTAGAAAGTCACACGAGTATTTCCATTTTGTAACAAGGCTCATCCTGACAGCGTAGTAGAGTATCCATTCACAGACTTTACTGAAGGAACGGCTGTCAGTAAAACTGACAGAGCGCAACAGACAATTCTGACTAAAATATGTTTTCCTAATTATTTTGGATCCAAAAGCATTTCAAATATCTTCCCAATTTTCAACAGCACCATAAACTGCAGTATGAAGGCTGTGTTGCAACTGGTTGAAGCAGTAATGACAGACTTTTTTTATTTAGAGATTTTGTTTAGTAAACCACTGTTTAATAAAAATAGGGGGAAAAAAAAATTTTTTTTGTTTGTTCCCTCTGCTTTACCAAAAACACACCAAACGGTGAAACCAAGGTATGCACTAAACCATCAATTCTGTGTACTGTCACACTCCTACTTCTAGAAATAAAACAAAAAAATTAATTACACAGCAACTATATTCACTAACTGATATACTGTTATTCTTCCATGGAATACAAAATGGAAGAATTGTTATGCATCTCAAAGCATTAAATAAGTGTCCTTTGAGGTATGAGATGCATGGAAATTGTTCGAATTACCATTTTGGCATATTTACACTACTGTTCAAACATTAATAATAATTGTCCAGTGCTCTAATGAATGTTTTAGCATGACATGAAATAGCCTTCTTCATGGCCAGTGTCTGCATATTTGGCATATTTCATTCTGTTACCTACTTGTTCTTGCTACTGCTTTTGATAGCGTTGAAACATTTACAGAGGTCTGGACCTTGGTGACCTCATAGCTGGCTATACGGCAATGCCAACAAGTTTATAACCAGTTTTACTGATGACTTGGGAGATAGTCAACCTTTATTTTGTATTTTGTAGTGGCTAATTAAATTTTAGACGTTGCTAGATGTGTAGCTACCTGAGTGTAGATGCTTTGTTTGTTTCTAAACTCAATGCTTGGGCCGATGGTGACATATTCCCTCCATCCAGTATGAAAGTTTGGAGTTCTAAGTATACATCGTGTCCATAAGTACACAGTATGGGAAAAATAGCAAGTCAAAGTTGCTTGGATGATACACTTCTTCTGGTAGATGTTTAAAATGTGAGTCTGTCTGTGCATTTATTGTTTAGTATTTCTCAAAACCATTGCACAATGGAAAATGAGTTTTTGGTGATTCTGATGGTGCAGATTTTTATTTTACATGAGGTTTCACAAAGGTCCTTCTGTCATGATGACCATCAAGTTTAAAGGAGGAAAAAATCTGGAGCCGGTTATAAAAAAAAATATTGGCAAAGCTTTTAACCTCATAAAGTCCAGTGAAACAAATACGTGGCACAAACCAGACGCTGTTGAGCTGTTGAGCCAAATTGAGCTACCAGAAGTGGAGTGATTGAAGAGACGTGAGCGAGAGTCCAGCTATAACACTGACAGCCTTTCAGAGCTCTTTGGCTGAAATGAGAGAAAGTGTCCAGACATCAACAATATCTTCAGCACTTTTGGTGAGTGTTTAGAAGAAATCAGCTTTTGAGGCCGGCATTGAGTCATGTCTAGAGTTTAGAAGTCGTTTAATGAAACCTGAAGACTTTTGGAAGGGCATTTTGTGGTCTGGTGACACTTTAGTTGAACTCTTTGACCTGAAAGCAAAGCGCTGGCTATAGCGCAAACCAAATTCAGCTTCAAATCTAGTTTCTACCCATCCTACGTGGACACTTAGGGTGTTTTCACACTTGGTCCTTTTCAGGGGTCTGAGCACGGTTCGCGTGATTTTTGGCCCATTATGTGAAGACTCCAAACGATCTCAGACCCCTCAGAACCGAACCGAGACCATCTCGGGAGGTGGTCTGAGTACGGTTCGCTTTCGGCTTAAGGTACGGTTTGCTAAAAATGTGCATTGTGAACACAAATCGGCCCAGACTCCATTTGCGAATTCCAATGTAGTTTGGCCATCAGATGTTTCCGTACAAATCAGCTATTCATAGTGGCTGCTTCTTCTGGCAGATCTCTACAGATTGTTTGCTCACAACATACACTAGTTTATTTTAATTTCAACCACTTCCAAACTGTGTAAGAGAGATATGGCTGTGCGCATGTGTATCAACTGATCTGTGCAGTATGTAGTTGTAGTACAGCAGCCTAATATGAGAATCAGTAGAATCTATTATCCATACGATTAATAATATGCATTTACATTTTTGTCATTTGATTAGTACATTTCTTACTTAAATGCTGCATTTAAGGATACCTGTACTGTAGCTGAAAAATTGAAAGCAGTTTATAATACTATTTTCTTTTCTTTTATTTGTCCAATAATGTCATCAATAATATCTCGATGTCAGAATGGCTTTTCCGCTGGTCCTTAAAAAGTCTTACATTTAATTGTATTTAACAGTAAATGGGAAGGGAAAAGACACTGCCATATAGACTTGATAAGCTAATAGGCCATATAGCTTAATGTGATGATTAAAATGGAAAATGCTATGATTTGATATTGAATTTGAATTTTTTAACATCCCTTCTGCTGGTTTAAAGGTGCTGTATGTAGGATTGACATAGGTTGAACTAGGTATTGCAGTCCAAATTCAAAATATTGGAGAGGGGTTTTTTTCAACCGGCCCCTCCTCCTCAGACTTGATGCACAAGCAGGTTGCCAGATTAGCGACACCAACAGGAACAAGCGCACATGACGATGAATAAAATGAAATAGGCTGTGTTTTCCTCCAACTGGCAACCCGGGGTGCCGAAATACAATTGGGTAAACTGGCAGTGGGCGGGTTTCACAAACCAAAACAGAGACCCAGATAAACAAGTATGTTAACTTAGCATGTTTCTTAAGTATCTGCAAATATATTATGGCATTTTTATGCTTTAGTAGAGTCAAAAACATACATACAGCACCTTTAAAATAATTGATATTAAACCAGCCATTAAACCATTAATATAATATTCGATACATTTGATTTTTGACTCTTCTTAAAAATGGTTTGAAATTTGAAAGGCTGAAATTTTATTTCATTTCATTTTTTATATTTTTTTGTGAAAACCTGTATCTGAACTATAAATCATGCTTTTTACAGTCATTTAAAAACATTGCCCCACCTCACTCATATGGCATACATTTTATCTGTGCAGGTCTTAAAAACAGTCTTAAAAAGTTTTACATTTGAGCTTAAAAATTGTGCAGAAACGCTGTGTGCTATAAAATGAACACGATTACATAGACAAGGAAAACAATTCAAAATAAATATTACAAAGGTGTACGCAACTTATATTTTTGTGCAAAAGATAAAAATATTCCAGTTTTGGAGGCCATAATGTCAGCCATCAAACACTGAACTGGACTAGATCCAAAAAGCAACAGTCTGAACACAAAGAGGTCTGAGACACAATTACTGCTTAAGTGGACCAAAAAAGGATCTGAGTCCTCTTTCAGGAACTGCGATAGTGTGAACACAAAGAAAACTGGGTCCTTTTTCACTTGGTCCACCTCTTGGTCCACTTAAAGGGGTCTGGGTCGGTTATTTTAAGTGTGAAAACACCCTTAGATATGTAGGATGGTCAGCTAAAGTCAATGGTAACATTAACAATACAAAACTGATGTTACAATTCAAAAATGTTTGCCTGGGCATTAATTAATTTTTTTAATGTTGTGAGGAGTTGACCCTTTGCAAAGACCCGCCCCCCTAAGTTACTGTTGCTACTTTTGACAAGCCATGGCGCATTCTTTGACAAGAATGATGCTTTTTGGTCAATAGATAAGCTTTTTGGCCTTCCACATTTAAATCATTTATACCTTGCCTTTGCCATACCAAGGTACAAAACAGAAAGTCTCGGTTACGTATGGTAACCCTCGTTCCCTGAAGGAGGGAACGGAGACATCACGTCGGATGACCGACGAAATTGGGATCTCGCTTAGAGAGACCAATCTACTTCGAGTGTAAACTAAACGAGCCAATGCACATTGGCATGCGATTATTGCATCCAGCTGCCGCTGATCACAGCGTGAGTATAAGTAGGCAGCAGATGCAGCACATATTCAGGTTTTCGCTGAGGAGCCGAGCCGGTGACCCGGCCGCTCAGCGGTGGTACAGGAACTGTGGCGACAGGACGTGACGTCTCCGTTCCCTCCTTCAGGGAACAAGGGTTACCATACGTAACCGAGACGTTCCCTTTCAGTCGGTCACTCTCAACGTCACGTCGGATGACCGACGAAATTGGGATCATACCAAAAGGCCACAGCTACTGCCCCTTCCAGTGTCAAGTCAAGTCAAGTCACCTTTATTTATATAGCGCTTTTAACAATACAGACTGTGTCAAAGCAACTGAACAGCATTAATTAGGAAAATAGTGTGCCAATAATGCAAAATGACAATAGTAAAAAGTTAACAGAATCCCCCCCCCCCCCCCCCCCCCCCCCCAGTGTGTCATCATCAGCTCAGTTCAGTTTAAATAGGATCTGTGCAATCATTTGCAATCAAGTCAACAACATCGCTGGAAATGAAGTGTCCCCAACAAAGCAAGCCAGAGGCGACAGCGGCAAGGAACCAAAACGCCATCAGTGACAGAAATGGAGAAAAAAAAAAAACCTTGGGAGAAACCAGGCACTGTCGGGGGGGCAGTTCTCCTCTGACCAGACAAAACCACCAGTTCAATTCCAGGCAGAAATTAGAAATTAAGTTTCTACAATATTTAGTGGTAGTTTATCAGTGGTGAATGTCAGTTAATGTACATATGGCAGAAATGTACGGATAAATCAATTAAAGATGTAATCAAACAGACGATGATGCAATCAAACTTATAGCCAAATTTGGTAGTTTTGTATGTTGTTTCAGGGTTGGCATCATATGAGGTCCTCCGAGGGGTTGGCATCATCTCTTCTCAGGTGTTCTGTATCCAGACTAAAGCTTGTGTAAATCCTAGTCCGTGGCAAAAAACAGAGAAACAAATAGAAACATAATTAGCGTAGCTGCTGTTCCAACCAAGCAAATTGATTTGTTTAACCCAAACTAAAGAATAATACATGTGCATGACAGCTATAACTGCAGTAACAGATTATGAAGATGTCATTATTTGAATGCTTGGCCAAAGAGATGTGTCTTGAATCTAGATTTAAACAGAGAGAGTGTCTGAACCCTGAACGTTATCAGGAAGACTATTCCAGAGTTTAGGAGCCAAATGCAAAAAAGCTCTACCACATTTAGTGGACTTTGCTATCCTAGGTAAAGTCCATAGTTTTGTGAACTTAGGGAGCGTGATGGATTTTAGCATGGTAGAAGACTAGTTAGGTAAGCAGAAGCTAAACCATTAAGGGCCTTGTAACTAAGTAATAATATTTTGTAACTGATACAGAACATAATAGGTAGCCAGTGCAGAGACTGTAAATTGGGGTAATATGTCATGATTTTCTTGACCTGGTAACGCTATAGCCGCTGCATTTTGGACTATCCGTAGCTTGTTTATTGAAGATGCAGGAAAACCACCTAGCAGTGCATTACAATAACAATAGTCCAGTCTAGAGGTCATGAAAGCATGAACTAGCCTTTCTGCATCAGAAACAGGTAACATGACTTATAGCTTGGCAATGTTTCTAAGATGGAAAAAAGCTGTTTTTGTAACATGGGAAATATGACTTTCAAAAGACAATTTGCTATCTAATATAACACCCAGATTTTGACTGTAGAGGAACAGTACATCTGTCTAGTTGCAAATTATAATCCAAGAGATTCTGTGTACTGTCTTTTGGTCCAATAAGTAATATCTCTGTCTTATCCGAATTTAATAGGAGAAAATTATTGGTCATCCAATCTTTTACATTTTTAACACACTCTGTTAGCTTAGATAATTTAGAAGTTTCATCTGGTCTTGTTGAGATATATAGTTGAGTATCATAGGCATAACAGTGGAAACTAATCCCGTGTTTTCTAATAATATTACCAAGGGGCAAACATGTATATCGAAAATAGCAGAGGAACTAGGACAGATCCTTGTGGCACTCCAAACTTTACTGGTGATAATTGAGATGACACCCCATTTAAATGAACAAAATGGTAGCAATCAGACAGGTAGGATCTAAACCATCCTAAAACCTGCCCTTGAATACCTGTATAGTTTTGTAATCGATCTATGAGTATGTCATGATCTATAGTGTCGAACGCAGCACTAAGATCAAGTAAAACTAGCAATGAGATACAGCTTTGGTCTGACGCAAGAAGCAAGTAATTCGTAATTTCAACAAGTGCAGTTTCTGTGCTATAGTGGGGCCTGAAACCTGACTGAAATTCTTCATAGAGATCATTTTTTTGCAGGAAGGAGCACAATTGAGCAGACACAACTTTTTCTAAAATTTTAGACATAAAAGGAAGATTTGAGATGGGTCTGTAATTTGCCAGTTCACTAGGATCTAGTTGTGGTTTTTTAATAAGAGGCTTAATAACAGCCAGCTTACTTTTTCATGGTTGGACGAGGAATAAAGCACAAACGATGAGTTAATAATATTGAGAAGCGGTTCTTCTGCTACTGGTAACAACTCTTTCAGTAATTTAGTGGGTACAGGATCTAACAGGCATGTTGTTGGTTTAGATGCAGTGATAAGTTTATTTAGCTCTTCCTGTCCTATAGTTGTAAAGCACTGCAGTTTATCTTTTGGTGCGATGAATGAAGCTAAAGTATTATACGCTGTAGAATCTACATTTGTTATTGTATTTCTAATGTTATCCATTTCATCAGTGAAGAATTCATAAAGTCATTACTATTAAACACAAACAGTGAGGGAATATTTAGATCGGGTGGCATCTGGTTATTTGTTAATCTAGCCACTGTGCTAAATAAAAACCTTGGATTGTTTTGGTTATTTTCTATGAGTTTGTGGATATGCTCGGCCCTGGCAGCTTTTAGAGCCTGTCTATAGCTGGACATACTGTTTTTCCACGCAATTCTAAAAACTTCCAAGTTAGTTTTTCTCCATTTGCGCTCAAGACTACGAGTTTTTTTCTTGAGAGAATGGGTATTACTGTTGTACCATGGCGCAGTACGTTTTTCTCTAACCTTTTTCAATTTGATGGGGGCAACAGCTTCTAATGTATTAGAGAAGATAGTGCCCCTGTTGCTAGTTATTTCGTCTAGTTCACGTGTACTTATTGGTACACAGAGCAGTTGAGATAAATCAGGCAAGTTATTGTGAATCTGTCTTTGGTGGCTGGAACAATATTTCTGCCCGGACGATAACGCGGAGCCATATAGTTAATATTAGTAATACGCAGCATGCACGATACAAGGAAATGGTCAGTAACATCATCGCTTTGAGGTACGATATCTATATCAGAAAGATCAATTCCATGCGATATAATTAAATCTAGCGTATGATTAAAACGATGAGTGGGCCCGGTGACGTTTTGCTTGACTCCAAAAGAGTTTATTAGGTCAGTAAACGCAAGTCCTAATGCATCATTTGTATTATCAACGTGAATGTAAAAATCTCCGACAATTAGCGCTTTATCAACAGTAACCAATAGGTCTGAGAGGAAATCTGCAAATTCTTTTAGGAAATCTGTATACGGCCCTGGTGGTCTATACACAGTAGCCAGAGCAAGAGATACAATAGATTTATTTTGCATATCTGACAGTGTAACATTAAGCATTAGTATTTTGAATGAGTTAAACCTGTATCCTGTCTTCTGAGTAACATTGAGAATATCACTATATATTGTTGCAACACCGCCGCCACGACCAGTCTGACGGGGCTCATGCTTATAACAGTAGCTTGGTGGAGTAGACTCATTTAGACCAATATAATCATTAGTTTTTAGCCAGGTTTCAGTCAAGCAGAGTACATCAAAACGATTATCTGTGATCATTTCATTTACAATAACTGCTTTGGGTGAGCGTGATCTAATGTTTAGGAGCCCAAACTTAAAAATTTGTTTTAGTTCATTTATTTTGCATTTTTCTGGTTTAATCACGATCAGATTTTTTCTAGATCCTGCATTAAATTTATATTTTGACCTCACTATTCGGGGAACAGACAGTCTTTATAGATTGGACAGCACAAATACTTCTATCATTTAAGCGGGTAGAACAAAAGTCATCAGGGCAGTTATTTGAGATTTGGCTTACTAGTCATATGGAGCGCAGCGTCCTGGAGATGTTGTCCGACATGAGTTCCGCTCCGACTCTGCTGGGGTGCAGGCCATCAGCGCGAAAAAGCCTAGGATGCTCCCAGAAAAGATTCCAGTTATTAACAAAGAGCAGTTTCTGTTCTTTACAACATGACAATAACCATTCATTTAAAGCAAAAAGTCTACTGAACCTTTTGTGCCCTCGTCGATACGTGGGAAGCGGTCCTGACATGATGATCGTCGTCGCGGGCGATGTGCGGCACACCATCTCGATCAGGCTCCTGAAGTCCCTCTTCAGTGTCTCCGTCTGCCGCAGCTTAGTGTCCTGTCGAAGCCACCTTGCGCCCCTACTTTTTGGCGTAGGCAAGGGCTTGCACAAGAGGACCAGCTACTGGTGCTATGGCACTACCCACTGAGTAAGACTGGATAACACTGGGAAAACGTACCCGTTCTACTTGGAACAGGGACGTTACGGAATCTCCAACCTCCGAAGGAGGTTTCGGAGCAATACACACATGGACATCCCTTAGGTGCATATGGAAAAAATGGAGGTGATTGAACCCTCTCGGAATGGCAGAAGTCTGCCGGGGAAACACAGGCTCGAGGCTATACCGTGGACTTTACACATATGGGATCCACTTAGGCCTTACATATGGAACCCAGCCTTCTACCGGTTCTCGAGGATTCAACTAGTGAAGGCCTGGCGCCAGACGCTCCGCCACGTCTGGCTGCCGAGGGGACGGAGGAGCTCAACAGGGTCTACTATATGGACTCTCTGGAGTGGTTTTTGCAAGCCGACCCGAATCCGGGGCCTCTCAGTGCTTCTACCCATCTGAGGTGAGAACACAGGAGGATACCGGACTCAACACGAAGGTTATAGAATCTAGCGAATGTGTTAGGGGTCGCACAGGCCGCAGCTCTACAGATATCCGCCAGCGAGGCGCCACGAGCCAGCGCCCAGGAGGATGCAACACTTCTAGTTGAGTGAGCTCGCAACCTGAACGGGCAGGGCACATTGGCATGCGATTATTGCATCCACTATCCAGTGGGCCATCCTCTGCTTAGAGACGGCATTCCCTTTCTGCCGACCTCCATGACAGACAAAGAGCTGGTCTGAGGTCCTGAAGCTTTTTGTCCGGTCTACGTAGCACCTTAAGGTTCGGACGGGACAGAGCAAAGCTAGGGCGGGTCTGCCTCCTCCGGGGGCAGCGCATGCAGGCTCACCACCTGATCCCTGAAAGGAGTAGCAGGAACCTTGGGCACATAGCCGGGCCGGGGCCTCGGGGTTACCTGGGAGTCAGCCGGCCCGAACTCTAAGCACGAATTGTTGACCGAAAATGTGTGCAGGTTTGCTCCAGCTTTGCTGGAGGCCGCAGGAGCGGGGCGGTGGGAGGGGGGCCGCCCTCGGCGACGGCAGCAGCTGCACGCCGGGGCAGGATGTACTTGATGGCCTCAGTCTGCTTTGGTCAGCTGAGAACTGCTGGGCAAGTTCTCCACCTTGTCGCCGACAGGCCGGCCTGGGACACTGGGGCGTTCAAGAATCGTGTCTTGTCGTCTCGCGCATGTCAGCCAGTCACAACCAGAAATGGCACTCCCCGACCACCATAGTGGACATCGCACGAACCAGAGACCGCGCCGTAACCTTCGTCGCTCGTAGCGTGAGGTCCGCCGCTGTGCGGAGTTCTCTGCGAACTTCTGGGTCGTGACCACCCTCGTGCAAGTCCCTCAGTGCCTTGGCCTGGTGCACTTGCAATCACGCCGTAGCGTGTAAGGCGGAGGCAGCTTCTCCACAGGTTGTATAAGCATCGCTGGCCAGTCGAGTACCTACAGACCCGGGAGGGGAGGCACGGTTCTCCCTGCCGGTTGGAGGCGGTATTAGGACACAACTGCATCGCAACCGACCGCTCCACCGGGGGGACCTTTGTAACCCCCTAGCTGCCCCACCATGGAGGGTGGTGAGGGAGGAGGAACCCGCAGATCGGTTTCCGGCAGTAAAAGGTACCGTCCATGACCCAGCGATCTCATCATGCACATCCGGGAAGAAAGGCACCGAGGCGGGGCGCTGAGAACCAGCGCGGACCACCCCGAGAACCAATGATTGCAACCTTGAGGGCTCGGGACACGGTGAAAGTCTTCACTCGAGCCCTACCCCTACGGCGGCCCGGGAAAGCATAGCCTTTATTTCTGGATCCGATTCAGGCATTGCTACAGTCCCGGAGGAGAGCAGCGCAGCCGAATCTTCCTCTCCAGAAAGCTCTGGCTCACCCTCCGATGCAGCAATTGACATCTGGTCGTTGGGAGGAGTGCCAAAGGATACGGCTGGTACGCTCCTTGTAGAGGGCCCAGCACGTTCCATTGGTAGCTCAACTGGCTGCGGAGTGCCTCAGACCGCCCGCGCTACTGCCTGAAGTAGCCCCCCCTGGCTGCCGCCAAGAGGAGAACTAGATCAAGGCAGAGGCAACGGAACTCCGCCCCTTGAGGAAACGGAGCTTGGCCCGCGACTCCGAGATGATCATCTTCCCACAATGAGAAGATGACTCATCCACAAACGCCACCTCAGCGTGCTACATGCCCAGGCACGTGAGGCAGCGATCGTGACCATCACCCACCCTTTACAAAGACGTAACGTCAAGTTTGCCACGCAACGTCGTCTTTAAAAAGACACACCCGAAATTGCTCTTTTAGGGGAAAAAGCTCTTTTAGCGTGCTGAGGCGCACAGGGGAGATGATCATCTGCAACACAAACAGGGGGTAGTGCAGCCTGATGTGTGCAACCCACTCGACACGGGAAACCACCACCGCTGAAGCGCCGTACCGCCAACACGAAGAGCTCTCCAAGAGCGCGCTGAACTCGTTCAGTCTTCTTCTCTCAGTAGAGTAGTCAGGAGCAGAACGATGTGATCGCTCGGCTTCGATTTTTTTTGTTTTTTTTGAGAAACGAAAGCTTGAATATGCGCTGCATCTGCTGCCTACTTATACTCACACTGTGATCAGCGGCAGCTGGATGCAATAATCGCATGCCAATGTTACAGTCCAATTACAGTCCACGGAATCCATCCAACTAATCTGGTGAAGTTTGAATGCATTTGCATTGATGAATGATCCAGATTTGTAAGTGTACAAAGCTCACATGTACACAGAAGACATCTCTGAAAGTCTGTCATGCTGGAGAACTGAGTGATTGTGTGTTAGAATATAATATTTTGAATCACAAATGTGTTGAATTTATTGGGTCATTTAGTCAAACTTGCAATGCAATGCAAAATGCAAAACTTTATAGATCACACATTTTAAAGGGATAGTTCAACCAAAAAGGAGATTTCTGGCATCATTTACTCATCTTCATTTTATTTTAAACCTGTATATATTTGCTCTCATCTGTGAAAAGCATATTAAAGCAACATGAGTATGCACCTGAATGTGTTAAGTAAGTATTCATGTTTGTACTGTACACTTGGATTTCCACAGCGTCTTATGATTAAGGAAAGTGTTGTTCAGTAGCATTCAGAATAGCTATTCTGAATAACTAGCATGATATATTGTTTGTACTTGACGAATTGTTTGGTCTCTGCTCACACAGGAGCGTGTGGTAGTGGAAAATGAGCACTGGTTGGTGGTGGTGCCATATTGGGCGACTTGGCCATTTCAGACACTGCTGTTGCCACGACGACATGTCCTCCGTCTCCCTGACCTCACGGCCCAAGAGAGAGACAGTAAGACTTTGTGTTTACATTATTATTATTATTATTAAGACATTTTTGTGGCAATATGTGAATGTGGCATATAATGTTGCAGTTTATCAAAATTATACTGTGCTTCTGCAAAGATGAAAATAATTATTGCTTGTTTGTTTGTTATTCATTCATTCATACATCTAGTTTATATATATATATATATATATTATAATATATATATATATATCAGAATATAAGTTACAAAGACATTACAGTATATCTAAGTGAGGTATTTATATACAGTATATGTATTTTATATGTACATTTATTACCATTTGTATATTATATAATTGTATTATTGTATAATTATTACACACAAACACACACACTCTATATTTTTTTTTTTTTATATTTGTTTTAGTGAGAGAGAGAGGTATATACAATTTTTTTTGTGAAGAGTGACTCGACCTTTAATGAAAATGTTTTCATTTATTATTTATTTATTTACTTACTTAGCTACACCTGCAAGCGGTGAAAAGTTTAATTTATTTTAAATAAATACATACATACATACATACATACTTTGAGCTGGTAATTGGTCTCATATTGTTCTGCAGTACATGTATGTATAAATCTCAATAGTACAAAAAAAGCTAAATATATCAAAGTTCAGCTAAATTTATTGTGTTACTTTTACCATTGGCTGTGACTTTATCATTCCATTTGGACTGAATTATGAGGATGTTTTCCCCCTCACAATCAAATTTATTTTTACGCTGTAAATTCTGTCAGTCACGAAAAGAGCCGCGGGAGAGAGCTCACTTTTATAAACTCCCTTTGGTTTGCTGTCTGTGCTTAACATTTCTGTCTGAACCTTTAAAGACACCTCGCTGTATCTCTTCCTCACGACTGCTTTGACAAAATATCTTCTTAAAACCTCACGTCTTCTTGTCACATCACCAGTGGCCTTTTCCCGTGTCAAACTTGACACACACGTAGACACACACTCATACACACCTCCGCACTTCTCAGTTGTTATTAAAGTTGCCCTGTCAGTGCCAGAAAAAGTAAAGGAGAGGCTTTCGAAGTGAAGCTGTGACACCAGATAAACATTCACCTCCTGGATACGCGTCTCTCACGCTCGCAGGCTTAGTTCTGACAGACTTAATCCAGTATGTAAATAAATGTCAGGGAAATTACCGAGCTGGTCAGCCGTTGTCAGAAAGAGCGGCGGGGAACTACACTAGATCACAACCCGCTTTGAGCCTGCCAATTATAGAGGCCATCACCCAGTCCACATTCTGACGCTTTGAGCCTCGAGGGCTGTTGTTTGTTTTTGTGATAAAGCGCTGTTTTGAGTTGTAGTTTGACTGCTTGATGACACATGTTGATGCTATTGTGGCATCTTCTTTCTTTGGAGAATTTATTGCTTTTTATGTTTGCGGAGATAATAAACCGAGCGCTAATCCAATTTCATGAATATACCGCTTCGAATCGCAGTGCCTAATGTATACATCGTGCTAGAATGCTAGCAACAGTCCAATGGTGATTTAAAGGATGCTTGTCTTTTTAAATATTCATGAGTTTTATAGAAACTTTCACAGACTGTGTGTGGGTTTCAGTGTTAGAAGGAAACATGAAGTAATGACAGATGCGCTAACTGGATTAGCAAAAAACCTGATCCACTTTGCAGCACATTCTGGTCAATCTATGACATAAATCAACCAACCATAGATGTTTTTATTTATCATTAAGGGTACTTTTTTATCTAAAATAGCTGATACCATAATAGTCTCTTAAATAAAAGAAGTGTGCTTAATTGTACTGAATGTGCACGTATTTTCCTCCCAACATAACTGTCACCCACCCTTTTTGAGCATACGTAGATGTGAAAATCTGAACTTGGTTGTAATTCACGAACGCTTTGGACCTAAGGTTGGTCTCTTTTTAAAGAAGACAAGCAGATTATTGCTGAAGTGAAAGCATTTAAAAAAAAAAATCAAAGTGTAAAGTTAAAGAAGTTTGAGTTTACTGTAAAGAAAACGTACTACATTAAAAATTTTAATTTTATTTAAAATAAATATTTTACAAAATATTTTTCAATCTACAGTGTTATAAATCAAAGCAATAGTTCTACCAAAGTTACGTTCCAAATTTGAAGTCGATATCACAAAAATTGAGGATCCTGTGAAATTTTATTTAGGTGCTATACAAAAAAAAAAGAACTGGGTGACACACAAACAATGGGATTATATAATAAATTCTCTGTTGACAATTGTATAAATCTCTGTCACAGTATTACTTCCATCACAAATCTTGGAATCTTGAGACTCAGACCTTTCCAATGATACGTTGTTTGTCAAGATTATAAAAAGTTTTGATTATAAAATATTTGTAATATGACACTTTTCACCGCCCACTTGGGGGAGGAGCTTCTAAAAGGATTTAAAGTAACATTTCCATGGTAACACAATGTCTGACATTTAACAGGTTAAAGTACATTTTTACATAAAAAACATGTACTTAAGTGAGTCAATAAAACACTCTAAAGTTCAGATAACTGCATTTATTATAAATTTGAACTATAATACATTTACATTTATTTGCACTTAACATGCATTTAAGTGTCCAAAATCATTACATTGAGTTCACATGTTCTCACAAGCATATTCTTTTAAAGTATATTGTTTCCGTAAAAAATACTATATATTTTTTAAAATATACCAAAGTGTACTTCTTTTTCTCAAGGGAGACAAATTGTGGGGGAAAATGTATATGTTGGTTCATAACTGTATAGAAAGCATTGGAGATTTTTTTTTTCAAGAAAATAACTATTTCTATGGCGGCCGAGAAGTGCAAAGCAAATCACAATTCTGAAAACAAAATAACAAATTACAAAGGCAAATGCAAGTCTAAGGCCCAAAGCCCAATTCTACCCCTTAGCCCTTCCCCTTTCCCCTACCCCTCCGTTTCGCGCGTTCACGTGAAGGGGTAGGGTTGTCTCGATTCTCTTTTGGTCAGAGGGGTAGGGGAAGGGCCAGACAGCCCTTCAAACGAAGATTTTTCGGGACCACACTTCAAACGAAGTGGTATGAATTATCTCAGCGTAAACCGGCTTCAGGGGCAACATGGCTGCCCAAGCAAACTAAAAAGAAACATAAATGTAAGCATTGTTGGCATTAATAAAGATTTTAACGAAAAAGTAATCATTTGTTTTATGTTACATTCAATCGTGAGTTCATTTACGGTCATGTTACTCAAAGAAATGTTAGCAAAAATCTCGTTGCGGAAACTAAATGTAGCGAGCAGTATTTAACGGTTATTAATAAAAGTCATGGGGCAGCCTGTGACAAGTTTCTTTTCTCCTGGATGTGTGAGCTGCGTGTATCCGATATATATAGATATATAGATAAAATTTATGTGTGTGTGGTATGTGTGTGTGTGTGTCAGTAAGCCGCGCATATAGAACGGTAATTAAAGGCTCTAATGCACACCAGTATAGGTGTGTGTGTTGTAGGAGCTAGACGACGTATGATGCCGTGTGACGGCATAGTAGTGGTGTCCCAATTTTTAGGGGAATATTTTCACCCCTACACCACCACACTCTGTTTCAAGGGACAAGGGGAAGGGGAAGGGGAAGGGGTAGGGGTATAGGGGAAGGGGTATAAAATTAGAATGGATTGGGCCCCTAAAAAACAAATAACAAGTCAGAAAAAACACCGACCAAATCAGCCAAACCGGAAGAGGTAGGTATATCCTCTTTTTTAATGTTGAGACCTGCATTGGTTTGTGATTAGTCACCGCTGACTGGACGAGACATCTGTCAATCAACATATACAAAGAAGAACCAGCGAAGAACAGCAGAGTCGTGGTAGAAAGTTCGGAGATGGTATTAAAGTAGCTCAGTTTAAATGTATTGTATGAATTGCCCTTTCCATGGGAAAAAAAATACGGAGTGTATATTTACATTTAGTTAAAAATAGCTGTAAATCATCAGCTCCAGTGGCGCAAATGGATAAGCGCTTGTCGTTGGCTTTTTGACGCGATCGACCCGGGTTCGATCCCGTCTTTTGCCAAACTTTTTTTTTTCTCCCTTTTCAAATCTCATATCACATCGTAAAGGCATTTATATTCAATAAAATTTAAGGAAATAATCAAAAAGTTGAAAATAAAGTATCGGGTAGGGTTAGGGTAGGTGTAGGGAGGGCTATTGTAACAATAAGGTGGCATCCATTTAATAATTAAAATTACAATTATCATTTATACTCAATACGTTATTATTGCATACTGTTGTATAATGTACTACAATACTGAAGTGCAGATAATTGCCACTATTTGCAACAAGTAGTATACTTGATAGTAAAAAACCTGCTATTTTAACATAGTGTAAATAAGTATTTGCACTTAGTGTAAATAGCATATTGCTAAAAATACTGCTATTTTCACTTAGTGTAAATATAATCCATTGCTAATACGAGATTTGAAAAGGGAGGAAAAAAAAGTTCAGCAAAAGGCGGGATCGAACCCGGGTCGATCGCGTCAAAAAGCAGACAACACGCACTTATCCATCTGCACCACTGGAGCTGATGATTTTTAGCCACTTTTAACTAAATGGAAATATACACTTTTTATTCCAGACTAAGGGCAATTCATACAATACATTTAAAACTGAGCTACTTTAATACCATCTCCAAACTTTCTACCACGACTCTGCTGTTCTTCGGCTGGTTCTTCTCTGTATACGTTGATTGACAGATGTCTCGTCCAGTCAGCGGTGAGTAATCCCAAACCAATGGCGCTGTCTCAAACTATACCTACCTCTGTTTGTCTGATTTGTCGTTGTGTTTTCTGACTTGTTAATTTGTTTTCGGATTTGTCGTTGTGTTTTCTGACTTGTTATAATGTTTTCTGAATTGTTGTTGTGCTTTCTGAATTGTTATTTTGTTTTTTAGACTTGCATTTGCGTTTGTAATTTGTTATTTTTTTTTCAGAATTGTTATTTGTTTTGCACTTCTCGGCCACCGTATATTTCAAATGTGAAAGCCAATAAATGTCTTGATCAATGACACAAAAGTGATAGTTCATAGATAAACTATACTGACCATTGCATTCAACAATCTTCTGTCAGTGTCAGTAGGCCTACATTTGATAACTGTGCTGGTCCCTGTTGAAAATCCTTCATGTATTTCATCATTTGCACAGAGACCATTTGCTCACTCTTTCTGATATGCACATAAAAATGCATCAATCATGCAGATGAACAGTCTAATGTATAATGTAGATGAAAATAGGCCTCATCAGCTCTTGTTTAATATGGAGATTGGGAAATTGTTTCGAATTGTCTGTGAGCTGTGACGCTCCCCTATTGTTCCAGTCGAGGAGTCTGCCTAAGGATCACAGACTTCCAGCGGAGCATGTAATCTATTTTATCGGCTGACAAACCAAACATTTCCCTGAGTAAGTGCCTGGGCTCTCAGCAGTTTTTGGCCAACTCTTTCAGACTTTTTCAGACCAAGAGGCTTAATTTGAATGCATGTTACTCATTATTGCTTAGTTAATACACACATCTTATCTGGCATAACAAATGTGTTTTCATGCTTGATTTGCTTCCAGAGAGTGGTCCATAAGAATTAAACTTACATGTGTACTCTGAAGATCAACTCGGCATTTGTGTTTACAACAATTTTGGGTGTTACATGCAGTGATGCAGCAGATTACTGCAATCTGCCGTACTTCACTAGGACTGTACAGCATCACTGATCCACTCTGACATGAATTAGCTCTTAAGAAATGTTGAATGTGGGCTTGAATACATCGCACCTTTGAAATATGTTTGGTTGAAACACTATCCTATATCATTTGATCATAATTTTATAAATAATTGCTGCCACAATTGCAAGAACTTGTAGGTGGTTCCTGAACAAGATGCAGTTATTTTGTGAAAAAAAGAAAAAAACAAGATGTGAATTCACCCCGTATTGTGAATCGAAAAAAATTTTTTTATGTAGTTTTATTTTTTTCAAAATATTTTTTTTCCCCCCGGATTCTGATTTAATGGTTAAATTAAATATTAGTAATCAATAAGCATGTCTAATTTGAAATACTGAAACTTTTATAACAACAATGTAACAACAATGTATTAAAACTTAAAAACAATGACATTTAAATGACATTTTTTAAAAGCCCTATGAAGTCTATGAATGTTCTTTTTTTTTGCCTAATTCCATTTTATTTTCCCAAATTAAATTGTTTCCCCCCTCATTCTATCATTTCTGGATTCTGTTTTAATGGATTAATTACATTTTAATTATCAAAAGGCATGTCTAATTAATTTAATTTATAAAATGTTAACCCTTTAAAGATGTATTTGAATTTTTGCAATAATAGAGCTCTATGAAATGTTTGATCTTTTCAGAAATTCTGTGCTGTCTGTTTTTTTGTCTGTCAGTTTTTTCTGGATTTTTAAAATTAATTTAATACAAAAATCTATTATCAAAAACAGTGCCCATCAAATGAAAGCATAAAACATAATAATTTAATTAATCTTTTTAATCAAATAAAAATTTTACAATTTATTTATATTTTTTTCTGGCAAACAAAGTGCAGCACAACAGAGCTTTACTGTTAAAATGAATATAAGAACAATTGTGTGATATTCCTTAAATAAAATTGTAATAAATAATTTTTTTATTACTTTGAGAAGTACTTTCTACTGTAAAATAGTAATGCATTTGTCACAATTAAAGTTAAATTTACGAAAATATTTGAATAACTGTCAAAAACACAATTCACACAGAGACATGCAGAACATGCATACTTCATGTTTAAATAGTAGTTTTTTATGCTTTAATATTCACAGACACTAGCATAACAGAAAACACCATATTGCAATTTGATTCAGTGTACAGCTCTACTTTTATATTTATTCACCCAAAATTTGCCAAATTATGTGACATTTTCTGTTTTTGTGTCTGGATTCTGTGATTCCATCTGTGTTCTGCATCGCTGGTCACTGGTCACAACCACAAAGAACCAAAATGATCAGCGGTTTTCAAACGTTTTGGACCTGTATCCTTTGGGTTGAAAACAGAGATCTGTGACTACTAAACCACATCATGCCATAAAGGTGCAACTTCCCAAACGCAGCATCTTGAGAATAAATATTGTCAAACTTTGGTTTCTTTTAACTTGTTAAACCAAGAAGTGTGATGCTGTTTTTTGGCTCAGCTGTTCCACTATCAAAGTTGATTAAATCTGAGCCCTGATTTTACTGTCATTATTTTTTTAATTACCAAGGCAGCTGTTGTTTTCCTGGGAAAAACAAGCTTGTATTCACCAGCATGTCTTGAAATCATAAATCCCTCTTGAAGGACAAATGCATTTTACTGACTGGAGCGGTCAAAAGGTCGCTTCTTTCTGAAACGATACATGTTGTCATTTCATTTAGCAAGAGAGATGCAAACCATCCATCTTAGTTTTGGTGGCTGTGTGTGAGTCTAGGTTTGTTTGGCTGAAAAACAAAATTAATGCACCTCCTGGCCATGAAGGGTGCTCGAGTGAAGTGCATGGCGTCTGTAATGAAACCAGGCTGGATAAAACCCAAGCAATATTGGTGGAAAATTGAAGTCAGTTCTTCCCAGTTTAACCTCTCTTTCCTTTCCCGCAGGTCTGGCATCCATAATGAAAAGACTCCTGATGAAATATGACAACCTCTTTGAGGTCTCCTTCCCCTATTCAATGGGATGGCACGGTAAGAGAATGCATCTGATATTACAATCATAGAGGAGAAGTGGAGGAAAATCAGCAATGAGCCTTTTTCCCCACATACAGGAGGTGTTGCCACTCATCTTGTTTCTATGGAGAGCAATAAAAAGGAGGCAGGGAAAGATGCTCCCTTCCTTGTTTATTGCCCTCTGCTCAGTAACTTGTGGCATTGTCTACGGTTCAGTGTTGCATGTCAGCTGTGCAAAACAGTTCGAGAATGGATGTTAAAATGACTCGTGGCCTCAAGTAAAACTGTCGAGGTGTTTGACAAATTGCTTGCGGATTAAGCTCTCTGATGGCTCTTTACTCAATAGTGCAAAAATGCTTTAAATATTTTTTCCTTGATAATGGGAAATGCGGGCGTGACTCATCAAAGGCTGATGAATTATTCATAAGCAATATTACTCTCTTGGGTGATTACTGTTGTATGCTCTTCTCAAAATGCTGCTGTGAATGTAAACTCACAGTTATGCTGGAGGGTGTGACTGAAGTACACATACTGAAGAAGCTTATTCAAGATAGATAGATAGATAGATAGATAGATAGATAGACAGACAGACATAAAGATGGATGGATGGATGGATGAATGAAAGGACGAATGGGCAGAGAGATAGACAAACAGACAGCTGAAAAATTGGGAAAACTGGAATATGTAGTCATCAGTCTGAATATAATACACTGCATATACAGTATATTCTCATCATACCACACACGTTCACTGTCAAAGAGTCGCTCGTGGTGAAGCATCGCTGCGTGCCTGTTGAAACAATGTTAGCAGAGAATGATTGACACGTTATGCTGCGCTCTAGACCCTGGACGTCCTTCTCAGAGCTGCGGCCGAGAGTCTGCCACGGGACGCGGCGCAGAGCCCAATTTCATCTCCAGTCTCGTTATGGCCTCAGCCGACCGACCGCTGCACACTCAGATGATTCTCATAACCTGTTACTGTCAGGCCACAAATCTGACACTTTACGTCGCCAGTAAACCTGCGAATCTCTGACCTATTGCAATGCACGGTGTAGCGCTGAGCGTTCCCCAGCATGCTCTGTCTTGAATTGACTCAGCCATCATCGGTTTCTATGGAACGGCTTAATGAAACCGATTTTCTGCCATCCTCTCTTGCACCTCCATGGATTACAACTTACACTTAATGCCCACAATGTTCATTATTTGATGATGATATAATCACTGGTGCTCTGCTGGATTGATTACATCACTGACGTGCACGGCTGTTGCATCAGCAGCGAGCGCATCCATCATGTAAATGATTCATTCGCTTCATTTGGCTCGCATTTGCCAGGCAGCCGAGCATTCGCGAGCTTCCACCTCGCTGTTACAATTAGCGATGTGTGAATTTAAAAGGGAAGAGAGAGATAACGAGATGCTTCTGCCATCAGTGAATATGTAAAAGGACTTTGTTAACAAGGTCCGAGACCTGAGACCTCACACACTGGTCCAGTCAATTAATGTGCAGTTTGACTACCTTTTCTGTGCTGGAAATGTAAAGTGCAGTAGTGTTGGATAGTTTGAATTTAGGCTTATAATTAAAAGAGTTCTGCCAAAAAAAAAAATCTGCTGTGTAGCAGGAAAATAGTGCAAGTATGAGGAAATTTACTTCCTCGGGGGTTGTTCTGATTAACACCTCGGCACTGAACTACACATTTTTATGTTTAATGTCATACCAAAAAATACTATTTCTGCTTCTGGATGTTTTTTTTTTACCCCCTACTTTTTACCATGCCTTCATAATTTTTTGTTGTTGTTATTTTTGATCCATTTTTAAGGGATAGTTCACCAAAAAAATAAACATTTGTCATTATATCCTATTACATGGGCGGACATTGGGGGGGGGGGGGGGGGGGGCAACGGGGGGGCAATTGTTAGTCTAACAGTTAGCCACAGTTTTTAAGTGCATTTTTGCACGCTCGTGAATCATCTCATGACTAAGTGCAGATGCAATGTAAATAAGAGATCATTGTGCAGTTTAGAGAGCTTCATATAACGGAACTTTGTAAGATCGCGATAAACAAAGACGAGTGATGCTTTTTAGTGATAAAGAGAGCGCACTTTCTAGGGTATAATCCATTCAGAATATGAAACTTTCGTTTTTCGGACACACAGGCTACAATGCAAATCTAATTCATGGAACAAAAGGTGTGTAAACTTCATTGAAATAGGGGGACATATCAACCAGTAAATTTAATTTCTTTCCAAGTAAGGCGGTAGAACGTTCAGCAAGAAATGGTTGCGATTTTATGGGACAGAATATAGTCGCACAATTGATCGTTAATTTTTTTCCTCGCGTGTCTCACCACAATGATTCAAAACGGACACATTTCAAGTGACACGGGACAGAGACATGGAAAACTTCAGTGAACATCAGAAAAGCAGCATGCACATTTCTGGTTAAAAATGAAAGGCCATCAAAAGACAAACGGGAAGCATCACCATTCAAGTCAGCAGAAAGAGCCAAAGCTAGTCCACAGTTTACAAAACGGTCGCAACCTCTTTAAGTTATTCTTGACTTGGATTGACAGCTTTGATGCGTTGCAATACGGTAGGGAATTGTTTTGATGCTTACATCAGAAAAAAAATATTTTGCTTTTATTTATTTTATTTTATCTATATATAAATGACACGATTGTCATATTTAAGACGGAATTTAGGAGCTGTGACAAAGTTTAAAACAATAAAATCTTCTTCTATCTTCTCTTATTGACTTTTAAGAAGAATGGAATTTATACAGATTTGGAACAACATGAGGGTAATATATATATATACATACATACAGTGGGGCAAAAAAGTATTTAGTCAGCCACCAATTGTGCAAGTTCTCCCACTTAAAAGATGAGAGAGGCCTGTAATTTTATCATAGGTATACCTCAACTATGAGAGACAAAAATGAGCAAAAAAAAAAAAAAACCAGAAAATCACATTGTAGGATTTTTAAAGAATTAAGTGGTAAATTCCTCGGTAAAATAAGTATTGGTCACCTACAAACAAGCAAGATTTCTGGCTCTCACAGACCTGTAACTTCTTCTTAAGAGGCTCCTCTGTCCTCCACTCGTTACCTGTATTAATGGCATCTGTTTGAACTCGTTATCAGTATAAAAGACACCTGTCCACAACCTCAAACAGTCACACTCCAAACTCCACCATGGCCAAGACCAAAGAGCTGTCAAAGAACACCAGAAACAAAATTGTAGACCTGCACCAGGCTGGGAAGACTGAATCTGCAATAGGTAAGCAGCTTGGTGTGAAGAAATCAACTGTGGGAGCAATTATTCGAAAAAATGGAAGAAGACATACAAGACACTGATAATCTCCCTCGATCTGGGGATCCACGCAAGATCTCACCCCGTGGGGTCAAAATGATAACAAGAACTGTGAGCAAAAATCCCAGAACCACACGGGGGGACCTAGTGAATGACCTGCAGAGAGCTGGGACCAAAGTAACAAAGGCTACCATCAGTAACACACTGCGCCGCCAGGGACTCAAATCCTGCAGTGCCAGACGTGTCCCCCTGCTTAAGCCAGTACATGTCCAGGCCCGTCTGAGTTTGCTAGAGAGCATTTGGATGATACAGAAGAGGATTGGGAGAATGTCATAATATCAGATGAAACCAAAATAGAACTTTTTGGTAAAAACTCAACTTGTCGTGTTTGGAGGAGAAAGAATGCTGAGTTGCATCCAAAGAACACCATACCTACTGTGAAGCATGGGGGTGGAAACATCATGCTTTGGGGCTGTTTATCTGCAAAGGGAACAGGACGACTGATCCGTGTAAACGAAGAATGAATGGGGCCATGTATCGTGAGATTTTGAGTGAAAACCTCCTTCCATCAGCAAGGGCAATGAAGATGAAACGTGGCTGGGTCTTTCAGCATGACAATGATCCCAAACACACCGCCCGGGCAACGAAGGAGTGGCTTCGTAAGAAGCATTTCAAGGTCCTGGAGTGGCCTAGCCAGTCTCCAGATCTCAACCCCATAGAAAATCTTTGGAGGGAGTTGAAAATCCGTGTTGCCCAGCGACAGCCCCAAAACATTACTGCTCTAGAGGAGATCTGCATGGAGGAATGGGCCAAAATACCAGCAACAGTGTGTGAAAACCTTGTGAAGACTTACAGAAAACGTTTGACCTCTGTCATTGCCAACAAAGGGTATATAACAAAGTATTGAGATGAAATTTTGTTATTGACCAAATACTTATTTTCCACCATAATTTGCAAATAAAATCTTTAAAATCCTACAATGTGATTTTCTGGATTTTCTTTTCTCGTTTTGTCTCTCATGGTTGAGGTATACCTATGATGAAATTACAGGCCTCTCTCATCTTTTTAAATTGGGAGAACTTGCACAATTGGTGTCTGACTAAATACTTTTTTCCCCACTGTAAATCCGGGTGATTTTGACTTGAGGGTCAGGGGGGGGGGGCAAGAAAAAAAAAATAGATATATTTTTTGTTTTAAGTTGAACTGTTTTTATGACTTTGTTAATTCAACTTAACCTTTTAAGTTTTTAATGTCTCAACTATTGTAAGTTTAGTATTTTCCCCCTAAACCTTAAAAAAAAAATGTGTTGAATCATTCAATGACAAGTGAAGTGACGTGACATGTGGCCAAGTATGGTGACCCATACTCGGAATTAGTGCTCTGCGTTTACCCCAAAGTGCACACACACAGCAGTGAACAAACACACACTGTGAACACACACCCGGAGCAGTGGGCAGCCATTTATGCTGGGGCACCCGGGGAGCCGTTGGGGTTCGGTGCCTTGCTCAAGGGCACTCAGTCATGGTATTGAAGGTGGGAGAGAGCGATGTACATTCACTACCCACACCTACAATCCCTGCCGGTACCGAGACTCGAACCCACAACCTTTGGGGTATGAGTCCGACTCTCTAACCATTATCACGTTCTCAACATCACGTATCGCGTGATCTCGTGAGGACCTTTGCAGACAGTAGACGTTCGTCAGCCATCTTGGTGAGCTTTGGAAATTTTCTCAATCTACGAATTTGGTAAGTAAATATTTGTAATTAATTGGTTAATTGGTTTAACATGTAAATTTGCATATGCTGTCTAAGAAGAGTACAAGTATGGTTTAAAATTTAAAGTGTCGTATTTTCTAGTTATATGTATGCCAGTGTTACTATTGCGGCACTCTGAAGCCCTCGTCTGGATTTTAAACTAGGGCTTTGGTAATTGAAACATAAATTTGTCATGACATTTGACTTTCTCTGTAAATATGTATTTATATATTTATTTTCATTATTTTACAGTGTTGTTTTAACGTGTTTCTGTATTTTTCATGTTTATGATATTCTGGAATGACTGAAGATCAGCACAGAATTCAACGATCTTGTGGATGGACCGCAGCAAGAGCTCCTGCAGTTGTATCCATCAAACTGCTATGCAGACATAATGGGAATGGCTGTCACATAGAGCTTGGACAAAGTTGTAAATAAATGTATTTACTTTATGCATGCAAATATTTATTGGAGTCTGTAAGCTTTAAGATTGTAAGGCACATTTTAATGCTTCCCTTTGTTTTTATTAAAGCACACAGGTTCTGAGCAAGGATTCATCAATGACTGTTGGAATTATAGTTGTGAGTGACCAAAGTGAACACCATCAATGTGCAGTGTTGTGGTCCTGCTAATAGAAGAATAAATCTTGGTGATCAGGGGTTGTAACACATTGTGGGCTTGTGTACTGCGTTGGACCATCCGGGACTTGTCACAGCTCTTAAAAGCAAAATTGTTTTTGCTTTGTGTTTTAATGTTTTCATTCAAACAGTTATTGTGTAGTTATTAAATAAACTTGTGTTGAAGTGTATTTAAAGGGGTCATATGATGCTTTTTAAAGATCATTATTTTGTGTATTTGGTTGTAACAGAATATGTTGACATGATTTAATGTTAAAAAACACATTATTTTTCAAATATTGTACATTATTGTAGGTCCTCTATGCCCAGCCTCTCTCAAACGCTTAGTTTTCTTCAAAGTCCCTCCTTCCGACAAGCGCAGTCTGCTCTGATTGGCCAGCTGACCCAGTGCATTGTGATTGGCCGAACACCGCAAGCACTCGTCGGAAATGTAACGGCCCTTACCATAATCACCATCTTTCAAAATAAATGTAAAGACAGTAAATAATGTCATTAGTTTTACCATCAGTTCAAGCCCGAAGGGGAACAGACACAGAAATGATGCAGTACACAAGCCGCGGTTAAGACAGCTGACTCTATTGTGATGTGACGCTGTCTCTCTCTCTCTCTACGCCTCTCTCTAACACACACACAGCGCGCGGAACACCACACACACACACACCCACACACACGATGCGCACAACTCTGCATTTGAACAGTCAATAGCAAATACTTAAACTAGTAACAAAACATACTTACAGTCGCTGATCATGATTACGATCACGGTACTGAAAAAAGCTTCTTTCTTTGCGTGAACATTTGGGCGGCATATATTTCCGCATAGTGAGGTAGATATGTGGGGGCGTGTTAGAACGAGCCGTTTTAGGGGGGCGTGGTAGTCTTAACTTTGATAAAGAATATCAGAAAATTTAGTCTTTGGAACTTCAGGGATCTTATCTATGCACATCAGCTTGTAACACTCCAAAGAGAAAAGAAAACTTGAAATCGCATCATATGACCCCTTTAACTAATAATTTTAAGGCAACCATGTAATTGTTATAACAGACCATAAGTAGTTGAGTGAACTTAAATTTGAAAGTTTACTTAACTCTTGATTGCTTGAATAAGTTGATACAATATTTAAAACAACACTAAGTAAAAAAAAATTAAAATCTGTAATCCTTATAACAAAATATTATTTGAAACTTGAAACGATCACTATCTTTGTAATAACTAAAATTCTTTAGTTTCAATGTACTCAACTTTTACGGCAACCAGGTTACTTACTTTCTTTAAGTTAAGCCAACAAATATTTTTTTTACAGTGTAATGACCTTCCTCTCAGTTACAGCTGATAAACTCCCTGAAGAACAGTTATCCTCATCTATTTATTATGTAGTTTTTTTAATTGTAGAATACAATGCAACATATCCACATCATGGCATTATCTGCTCATAGTTTTATATAAAATGCCCAAATTATAATATGGCAGGCTGTGAATGAAGTTTCAGATAGTGAGCAGTTTCGGTCCTGAATTAATTCAGTGGGTGAGAACATTGCCTTTATTCTTTCATAGAGAAAAAATCATCTATTTTCTCTGTATTATATTAGGGTGTCTTACAGTGATGACAAGTAAATTAGACTTTGTAGCGTCTGGACCACTCAAACACACAATATATATTTTGTTAGCTAGATTTAACAAATAGTCTGTAACACCCCAGGAAGCCGAACAAGACCCTGGTTTCATGGTAACCCGATACATCCCTATACATGTACGTGTCCATCCTGGCAATTAGGTGAAGAAAATCGTTCCTTGCCATAGGGAAATCCACAGGCGCAAAGAACTTGTGCTTTCTAATTAATTCTTAGGAAAACCTTTCTTTGAATGAACACTCATGATCCTTCAGGTCATTGGTATCTTATTGTCATCGTGTATTTTGTCTTTGAATTTGTATACTGTGATGCAGGTTAATAATCGAAACGCACTCCTGTCAGTGCTTATCATATATATAACTATACCATGTTTATACCCTCTGAATGCGATTCGGATGATCTATTGAGATGTATATTGTAGTTTACACATAAGCACATAATAGTGTTTAGAGTCGTTAATAATTTTTATACCGAGTTTCATATGCAATCCCAGGCTTCGAGACAACAATCAGGGCCATAAAATTGCCCCAGGAAGTCTCAGAATCCACGTGAGATTCGGACAGTCTCATTGGACAAGCCCCATAGAGAGGCGTGCGTGAATCTTTGCAGGCTTTAAAGGCCTCACTTCATGTGACCCGCCCATGTCGTTGGTTTGTTTGAAGTCTGAGAGGATGTGAGAAAAACTCTCCCGGAAACCCTAAGCTCGTGCCAAGCCTCGGCCTTGTCCTTTCAATTTCACCAAGATCCTCTGACACAAACTGGTTCTTTTCATCAACCAACATCAGCAAAGATCAACATGAGCCTTCAGATTGCATCAAGCATTTCTTTCAGACAGACGAAACGTGCAAGTATTCAAACTTAGTCTTATTAATTGATACATTAGGTATCATTTTCACCTTGTTACAAAGGTGTGCTTGAACTAAGAAACTGATGCTTCCTTCAGGCTGTAGATCTGCTGAATACGCAAATGGTTCCATAAATTTCATTCCTTATCTCTCTTTCTGTACTGAGTTAAGCTTTAACCCTTACCTATACCAACTGTATGTGTGTGTGTACGTGTATGTTAGACCAGTTTAAGTGTTATGTAGTATGTTAGACCAGTTTAAGTGTTTATGAGTATGTTAGACTAGTTTAAGTGTTTATGTAGTTATTAAAACCTTACTTGTATCACACTTGAAGTTGTTCATCGTTTGCTCATAACTGGAATCACTTAATCATGCAGATTTATGCTACAAGCTTTGTAGAATTGTACAGTAAGAAGGTTATTTCCTTTAAACAGGAAATTAACGTTCTTAGATTTGACAAGACAGTTGACCCTGAGAGGGCAGCTAAATATCTACAGCAGATCTAAAATATTCATAATTAATTATAACTAGTTATGATTAATTAATTATTTCCCATGAGCTGATTCGTTACAACTTTTTAAGACCTTTTTAATACCACTTTATGTGAAATTTAAGACCAAACCTGTGATGGAAAAACACAGTTACGCATATGTAATATTTAATGTGTTTAATGTAAAAAGAAAACAAAATATCACCGCTGTCAAAAATGCTATTTGTTATTACAATATACAGTGAACTTTTCATATCAGAAGACAATATTCCATGCAAAATATCCCCACAAAAGCACTGCATCACTGAGATTTTTGGTGGTGTAAACAATTTATTCTGAAGCAATATTTTCATCAGTGTTCTATCAGCTTTTACATAAATCTGCATATTTTTAATATTTACCCCAGGATGTTATTTACCTTTATAAAGACCAATATTTTTTAACCTTATTAAATGTATGCATCATCTTTCATGTCAAATTCGTACAACTGATCAAGAAATTCAGTGTACACCACAGGGCTGTTACCAATCAAATTAAATAATTGACACTGCAAAATTACAACTGCAATAAATAATGTTATGAGATTAATGTTTTAAAATATTATTTTAAATATACAAATAAGAAATGTTGGGGAAAAATACTTTTAAACATGACACTAAGCCACCAGTAGGTGGCGATAAGTCACTTATTCATTCAACCGATTCCTTTAAAACACTGAATCATTCAGTAACAAAGATGCCGAGTGTTGCTTGGAGAATGTGCAATGCTTCTGTTCTGATCTTTGTTTGGAACTATTTTCGTTGGTGAAATAGAACAAAACGGTCAATATTGTATCTAAAATGTAAGTAACTTAAAGTGCCCTTATTATGCCTTTTCGAATATTACCTTTCATGCAGTGTGTCATGTAGCTGTATGTGAACATAAACTATCTGCAAAGTTGTGAAGCCGACAGTGCACGATAAATAAAGTTATTGTCTATCAAAAAAAAGAGTCAGCTCGCAATCGCCTAAACGAGTCGTCCGGAATTCAAATCTTATTCTGTTAAGGCTCTACATCACGAAGTAACACATTTGCATAATGTCTGCTTACGTTCTACATCGCCAACTTGCCCGTCCACAGTGTGGTTAACATCATGTCAGAAGACGCTGTATCCTACGCTGTGAGAGTAAATTTGTTTTATCACATCTTATAATTACCACAAACTTGTCAACACTTGACACTTACCACTGAGAAACGTCCTGCTCCAGTCGTGCTTGCGAATCAGTCTCTTGTCGATCAGCCAGTTCAACTGTTTCATCATCAGACCCCGGCTCGAATTGGTAATGTACAATCCTGGATACCATCTTTTCTATGTATTGACAAGTCTCCAGGGCTGTCATTCCGTCATGGCAATGGGCGTTTCTTTTCCGACACGTGCTGTACGCGGTAGACCAATCCAGAGCCAATCTCTCTACGGCTCTGGACCAATCACAAAGGACTGCGCCATCTGACTAATCACAGCAGTGAGGGCTCACGGAAAGGAGGGGTTTAGAGAGACTTTGAACTGCTTCGCACAAGTCGTTTACGAATAATTTAGAAATGAGGTAAAATTAAATCTATTTTTTGAGAAAACTAACGTGTTTTTTGACCTTGCATGCATATAAACCTGTTTTAGGAGACTCATAAAACAATATTAGCAACCTTAAAAATTGCATAATAGGGGCACTTTAATATACTTAACTACTTTTTTGTTGAACTAAAATTAATTTAACATTTGCAATCATGAAAATATTCAGAAAAATAGCCCCCTTGTCATGGTGTGTTACGTAATTATATCTTGTTATAAATAAACTAAACATTTATCATTTTTACCTCAGTATGTTTATTCTGTTTCTTTATGTGTGCCGTTACGATCATTTGATTTGATTTCTCCATGAAAGTCCCTCACAGAGACAGACAGCACGAGCCTCAACATTGATAAGTTACCAGAAATACACTGTCCATTATCAATAGCTGTTTAAGCTGAATGTAATAAAATCAGAAGAATCATTCTCCCGTTTCGATGCGTCACTAGTTTTTAGTTTTAATCAGGCTATTAGTCCTGTCGGGCAAGTAACATTCTTGAGTCATTTTTCAGTAAACTTGCATTAACCCATTTAAAGTAGTTAGGAGGCTGGTCAGTGAGCTGGTGTTCGACCTGAATTCTGCTACCGCAATTCTCTCTGAAGATGCGGTAACTACAGCGGGGAAAAGATCTTAGGTCTGTCCAATGATTGTAAACAGTCACTGGGTCCGTCAGACTGGAGACATTTTTGCAGTAATATGACCACAAATATTTAAGACCCACTGAATCTGAATTTAAGGCGTTTTAAGACTTTTTAAGACCTTTTTTTAGGAAAACTTTATTTAAGACATTTTAAGGATGTCTTAAACCTGTGCCACACTGTATATGTGTGCACAGGTTTTCGTTCACCCAGGTCATTGTAGACGTCTTTGTGAAGTGATTGAAAAGCATCTGGACATGGTTTATCTGAATGGATAAACCAAGTCCAGATGCTTTTGACTGAATTCACCCAGACGTTCCCTAATCTGGGTGTTGCGTTCATTGACCCATATCATTTGTTATGAATAATGAATGTTAACCTTTTCAGTTGAAAAAAATATATAGTAGAGAGGGATTAAAGTCCAAAATAAGTCCATTCAAAGTCTGAATTCACTTTTGTACTACAGACTGAAAAATGCACTTAGAGAGCTTCACTTGAGTTTATATATTTTAATGTTTTAGTGATTTTAGTGTTTACTAACACTGGCCACAGCCATATCACCCTGCAGCCCAAGACTGGTTGCCCGCTGAAGCTAAGCAGGGTTGAGGCTGGTCAGTACCTGGACTGGAGACCTCCTGGGAAAACTAGGTTGCTGTTGGAAGAGGTGTTAGTGAGGCCAGCAGGGGGTGCTCACCCTGTGGTCTGTGTGGGTTCTAACACCCCAGTATAGTGCTAGGGACACTTTACTGTCAAAAAGCACCATCTTTCAGATGAGACGTTAAACCTAGGTCCTGACTCTCTGTGGTCATTAAAAATCCCATGGCACTTCTCCTAAAGAGTAGGGGTGGAACCCCGGTGTCCTGGCCAAATTGTCCCCCTGGCCTTTGTCAATCATGGCCTCCTAACAATCCCCTACCACTTGATTGGCTCTATGACTCTCTCCTCTCCACCTGTAGCTGGTGTGTGGTGAGCGCACTGGCGCCGTTGTCCTGTGGCTGCCGTCGCATCATCCAAGTGGATGCTGCACACTGGTGGTGGTTTAGGAGAGACCCCCCACATGATTGTAAATCACTTTGGGTTTACATCAATACACAATAAAGCGCTATATAAAAATGCATCATTCATTCATTCACTAAGATAAACTTCACTATAATTATTGCTCAAGTGAATGCATTGCAAAAAATATTTTCTTCCTCAGTATTTCTGTCTTGTTTTCCAGTACCCTTGCAGAAGTCTATAACACCCAGCCACTATGCACCCAATTATATTAATGTAACAAAATTAAGTGATGTTTGCTTAAAACAAGCAAAATGTCTGCCAGTGGGGTTAGAAAAATAAACATGTTTTTTCCCTTTAATTAATTTAATTTTTCTAACCCCTTTTTATTTTTTATTTTACATTATGTGTCCGTGTGTGAAGCATAAAGCACTCAATTTTTATAATTTTGCTTCTCAATTAAATGTATCTTGATGTAACGATGTTTAGATATTTGTACTTGAAAACAAGACAAAAAAATAATAAGAATATATATATATATACTGTATATGTGTGTGTACAAACAAAATACATAATGTATTAACATAAATTGACAAAATTATTTTATGATATATAAAATAAAAAACATGTAATATAATCAATTTACTATATTAGTTTAAAGATAATTAGAAACATGTTGTTAAATTATATTAAAAAAAAGAAATCAATTATGATTTTTGTCTGCACTGTAAAAAAAATGCTCCATTGTGTTTTTAAGTTTGAGCTCTGTAGAATGCTAAATGTTCCTATTTACAGTGTGTTTTTGCAGTGAGAGGATGCAGCCAATCAGACATGTTTGTTGATCTCTTGAATGCAATGGCCAATCAGATGTGTTTAAGTTAGAATCCACTCACTGCTCAAAATGCCGGAGTTCCCTTTCGAACGTTCTCTCCCATTGCATATACACTCGCAGGAAATGCAGAAAACTCCTGTTTACTCTGATACTGAAGCCTGATTTGTTCACGTTCGAGTGGGCCCACTCCACTCTAGGAATGGCCTCCTCCTGGGCGTGGTCCAATGGGATCTCTATTGGTGAGATCTGTGCGGCTGTTGGCTGGTCGTCACCATCAACCTTTGCTAGGTTCTATAATTTAGACATCCCTGCTCTCCAGGCACAGATTTTGTCTGCTTAATTTTACCTCATTCCTTACTTGAGTGGAAGAGGTTTTCCTATGTAGTCCCCAGAGAGTTAAGCTCGGGGCTCATTCTTGCTAGTATTTCTTCCTCATTTTGGGCGCTCCGGGATTGAGCATGCAGAGCTTCTTATTTCTGCAATTACATATAGCATGGCGCTATTGTATGCGTTCCTGATTAAATATTATATTTACCATATAGAAAACAACGGAAGACGTTACACTGCATGTTTGTGAAGGTTAGTTGCCTCATGTGACTAACATAACCTCGGTTCCCTGAGATAAGGGAACGAGCGTTGCATAAGCAGCCATGCTATAAGTCTGCACGAGAGTCGAAGGCTGTCGCTGAAAGTCAAAAGATTCTGACGAATGGTGCTCTGAGCCGACTTATATAGTAGTCAGCTCCTCCCCTTTTGGCAGATTGAAGCACCATTTGCTCTTGCAGGTACATGAATGTGAACAAATCAGGCTTCATTATCAGAGTAAACACGAGTTTCCCCATGAGCATATATACACAATGCTTATTCCCTTATCTCAGGGAACCGAGGTTACGTTAGTATCCGGAGCGTTTCTGTTCAGTGCTGAGTTGTGCTCACTGAAGCTACAATGGACAGCGAGTGATATTAGCACGAGACAAATATATGGCATGTCAAAATAGATATACGTGCGATGTAAATGCATTCTAATAGATTACTAGAAAAATATTTGTATCAATATATATTTTTAAATTCCATTCCAATTATTTGTAAAATAATGCCTTATAAATAATCTTAAATGTCTCGCTGTACATTGGGTACTGTGTGTGTAACGGGGCTGACGAGACGTGAGACGTGTGGATCCATCTGCAAGCTTTTATTCAAGAGACGTGGTATAACAGGCAGGGTCGAACAATGGCAAACTGGTATATGGCGGGCAAAAACACAAGAATAGTCCTAGGGCTAGCGTAGGTCACCGATCGGCAGACCGAATCACAGGGGAGAGACGAGAGGGAAAAATCCAGGAAAAACAGGCAAAGATCAGAAACCGCAGAAACAGGCAAGGCAAAACAAGAAAAACACAGAGACTCGGAATGGGGTACAGGCTAAACAATACTCATCAGAGAAATGTGGTTAGAGTGGGTGTAATATATTGAGTGAGGTGAGGGGATAAAGAAAGCAGCTGAGTGACAAGCAGTGCACAGGTGTGCAAAACCGTGCATGAATTGAGGGGGATATGTAGACGGTTAGGTGCTATGCAACAGTTTGTGTTGTGCGAGAGTCAATGTAAAAGGAGTAAGGGTGACTCGGGTTGGTGAATAAAAATGAAGCCGATAGACCAAGTTCGTGAACTTGTTATGGTGGAGCAGTGCTTACAATCACTCGCGCACTTTCTTAGAAACCAATCACTACGTTACAGATTACTCAGTGATGTGATTCTTAATTGTACAATCTCTCAAAAAATTAAAATATTTGAGTAAACTGTGAAGCTAAATGTTCAAGTAAATATTTAGTTGTTCTCATGACAGTAAAATTAACAGTTTAATAAAATTGTTAGCTTTGAACTTCAGGTTAATGTAAATGCTCATCGGACAAGTAAAATTAAAAATATATTACTTCTGCAATCGCCAGATTAAAATAATATATAAAAAATCCATTAAAACTATAAAATATTTAATACAACAATTCTGCAAACAACTTAATGAAATATGATTTTATCTCACAAAGTTTTTTAGCGTATAAATTTAATTTTCCAATAAAAAGCGAAAATATACAGGTCAGCAAGCGTGCAACAACCAATGAAGATGCATAGTTATGATCTACTGTCTTTAATCAAAGGGGGACTAGTAGGACTTATATGAAATGTTCATAATTTGGTTTTGGGTGTCCCCAACAACAGGTTTACATCCATGCAAAGTCCAAAAACACTTTCATTTTCTTATAATATGCATTTAATTGTACATATTCCTCAACCAACCTCATAACTATTCGGATCGAATGATTCATCTTCCAAAACTCTATTTTGGCATAATGGTACCGCGGCTCTGATTGGTCCGATGACCCAGACTGTTGTGATTGGTCTACTGCGTACAGCGCATGCCGAAAAAAGGAACGCCCCTCACTAGTACTGGAATATGGCTTATCAATAATACATCCTATTATAATAATGATAGTGCTCCACTCTGTTCTAAAAAGAAAGAATCAGAGGGGAAAAAGTCATTTTAAACATATGTTAGCGAACCAGACCCACAGCTTGGTAGTAAAGACCCAAACAATAAAGGTATATGCATTAGCCGAACACAGATATAGAGTACTGATAAAGCACTGCGGTTTGTAAACCAACGTATTGCTCCATCCTTTATCATGACTCCAAGTACAACAGACAATCTATATTATATTAATCGACACATTTCTTGACAATAGCAGCCCACAGCAGAACAACAACGTGAGTTAGCCAGAGACTTACAGCTGCACTGTCTGTATTCACAACACAACACACAAAACTACATATTTTGCACGCTCGACAGAACATTAAAGCAACAATTATTAATCATACTTACAGGATGTGATTCGGAGGAGCAAACTGTTCCAAACAAACTGGGCACTGACCCTTCTTTCAAAGACAACCGGTTTACGAATACCGCATTGAACTCTCTGAGATTGGAGAAGCAGGCATCAGTGAAATGACGAGAACACAGCAAAAGGTTGGGATTATACTGCTGTGGTCGCTTAGTAAAGATTAATTTTAACCACTGATTCTACACAGCCTCATCCTTTGGAAGTGAAAATAAACCAAATTCACTTTCACAGCGCAGAGCACAGCATCTTCTCGACATTACGTTATCCACACGAACGTTGTCCACGCAGAACGTAGGCTGGCATTACGCAAATGTAAGAATTTTTGACGTGTGAAATTCGCGGAATGGGATTCGGATTTAAAACGACTAGTTTCAGCGGTTCAGTCGACTCTTTCTTTTGAGGGGCAATGACTTTATTTATGATGCAGCTTCAGCTTTACAACTTTGCAGACTGTTTACATTCACATACAGCTACATTAACATAATATACATCATTTATTCTTAATCATAATATGGTTAGTTTCTATTAATATCGAAGGCTGAACGCTTAATATGTAGCTCTGCTTGACACATTTTGTATCGGGGGTCCCTGCTCCGTGTCTTTGTCGCCTAAGTGGTCCTTATCCTGAAAAACATTGACGACCCCTGTCATAATGTGTTACTTGGCATTTCTTTGTAATTATTTTTGTAATTTCCTAGCAATTTCTGAGAGAAAATTGTTTCAAAGTAAATTGTTTTCAGTGTGCTGGGTTAACAAATAAACGTAAAAATTCCTGTAGACTTACACATGGTAGTGCGTTTTTTTCCATGGGCTGCACCAGTCATATTTAAGAAAGTCTAGGTTTATTCATTTATTTCAAGCCCACCAGTCTCGACTCTTTATGACTTTTTAATAAGGCCTAGTGAGGGATCTTTAAGAACATTTGACGGGGTTGTCAGAGGATATATGAGTGGAAAAAATGTGCTTATGATGGCAGTGACGCTGGACTTGAGCTCTTGACCCGATTTTCTGTTGGCCAGACGTGTGCTGCAGTGCGCCGTATGACCATCCCGTCCAATATCAACACGTGAAAACTGCCCTCGCTCACAGCCAACAAGTCTCGCAGTAAAAGCCGTACTCAGCACTGCCCGTGGCCTAGAGAGCATTATAAAATCTGATTTATAACTCAATTAATAAACCCAGCCAGCTTTCAATTATTCAGTCATGTATCATACAGTTGTCGCTTTTGCTTTTTATACTGTATATGTTGGTTGAACAATGCAGACAAGATTATTAATTTCTCTGTGAATTGGATTTGTTTTGTATTTCTTTATAATGCTCATGTGTATTTTGAATCTCTTAAATTGGACTTTTGCTTGATGGATTTTGTATAAATATTTATCAAAATTTCACTTGTGCAAAGTGTATATAATGGCACCGTTCTTTGAGAAACTCAAGCCGAGATTCATAAACTGCGATCAGTCATTAAATATAAATGAATATCGTTTGTTCAGCAATATTTATGACCATTTACAGGACGCATATGCAGAACAATTCATCATGTGGATAACTACTTAAACATGATGAATTGAACGTTAATGTTTTTTTTTTTCAAATGATTCCTAACTGTCATTTAGCATGGGTCCAACTGCATGTCCTCTACATTCACAGATGTAGAACATCTTTAAATCTGCTTTATAATGTCATATATTAATAATGCTTGTCTTTTGCTGGTACCTCGAGTATTTCATCACGCGAATCAAATCATGTGCAGTCCCTTATATTTGTAAAGTATTTTAATCACTTTTCTGACAGAAATTGACAACAATGTCAAATATTTAAAGCTTTTTGTGGTTGGATTTTAATCTGCCCAAAACTTGGAAGTCCACTCGCCTAAAAGTTCAGTGTGGATATCTGATTTGTTTTTTGTTTTTTTTTAGTGAAGGGATCAGTTCAGAATTATTAAAGGATTTGGAAACCCATTATAACATATTTTTGCAAGATGAAATTCCCCCTTTAATTTATTACTAAAACATAACAGAGAAATATATATTCTATTCTAGAATATATATTTTCTAACTTTTAGGTGTTGAATTAATATTAATATAATATTCCATACAATTTCCATATTAATTTATTTAACTTTTGGCATTTGCTCCATCAGCTTCCTAAACAAATTAATAAAATTGATGAATGAAGCACAAGTACCTTTCATTACCACTTGAAAATAAATAAAACTTAACTGAAGCCTTTAAAGGGGTCATATGACGTTATTTTCAAAGATGATTATTTTGTGTATTGGGTGTAATAGAATATGTTAGCTTTAATGTTCAAAAAGTACACATTCTGTACATTATCTCATTGTTTATACGTAGGTATTACTACGGAACATTTACAAGCACAAAACTTATATTTTGTACATTTTGATTGATGCTGAAACTTACAATTTTGATGTTTAAAACGTAAAATACATATTTACAGCTAAAATTCGTAAAATATTTACAAACAATATATTTTTATCAATGCATTTTGAAAATTTTATTGATAAGCGATTTCAATTTTTAGACCCTTTAGCACACCCCAAACCTAAACCTAGCCATTTTATAGTGAATATAAAAAGATATAAAACGTAATAGACCGAAGAATGCAGAAATTACCGTTTTAGTAAAAATATAGCATTAAAATATATATTTTGAGATGCTAATCCCACTCCTACCTCTTAACCTAACCATAACTATTTCTTTAAATGGTTACACTTTATTTCGACAGTCCACTTTAGACATTCTACTAACTATAAGTAACTTTGTAACTACATCCCAACTAATTCTCATTAATTTGCAACTACATGTCTACTAACTCTCAGAGTAGACTGTTTGGGTAGGTTTAGGGTTAGTAGATTAAGTTGACATATACTTGCAAGTTTCGATAGTCAGTATGTGTTGTAATATGTGGACCCATCAAAATAAAGTGCTTGAAGATATTAGCCGACAGTCTTTTTTTGGGTGGTAATAACCCTAAATGCTACTAGTTGCCATGTAGTTGCAAAGTTACTTACTGTAAGTAGAATGTCTAAAGTGGACTATCGAAATTAAGTGTTACCCATTTATAATTATGTACTTATAAAGAAATCATGACAGACAGACAAGTGCGATCACAATTTATTTATTGCAAAAATGTCAGAAGCAGTACCAAAAGTAGTCCAAATGATGGTTGCAGTTGCAGTCGCAGTCCTCTCTGGCAGAATACAGTAGCTTTGTGTGAAGTGAAGCAGATTGCAAGTTGTTAATCGCTGAAACTATTATCCAGATTATTTTCCCGATCCACTCTACTTTTCTTCTTTTAGTTTTCTTTTAGCATCAGATTTCCTCAGAATTCGTGGTATTTTGCCCCGTCCATTTTTCCTTCTATCCTGCAGAGAAACTCCCCATAACAGGATATTACCACCTCAATGTTTTACTGTAGGAATGCTGTTATTTGGATGTTGAGCTGTATTGGATTTCTGCCAGACATATTGTTTGGTGTTGAGGCCAAATAATAAAATTTTAGTCTCATCTGCCTCAGAGTCTTCAAGGTGCGTTTTGGCAAAGCTCGGTCGTGACTGCATGTGACCTTTTTTTGAGGAGTGGCTTTTTTCTTGCAACACTCCCATACAAGCATTTGTGGAGAGTTTGTGATATTGTTGACACATGCACTCAATGATCACTCGTTGTCATACATTCTTGCAGCTGCTTCAGAGTTGCTGTCGGCCTCTTGGTCGCCTCTCTGAGCAGTTTCCTCCGGCTCTTTCATCCAGTTTGGAGCGACGTCCTGATCCAGAGATTTTTACCAAATACCTTCCACTTCTTAATATCAGACTTCACTGTGCTTCTAGGCATTGATAAAGCCTTGGAAATGTTTTTGTATTCATCTCCTGACTTGTGCTTGTCCACAACTTTATCCCGGAGATCTTCTGACAGTGCCTTGCCACCCATAGTTGATTGATTGCTTCAGTTACATTACCAAGGACTGAAATGCTCCAGGAAAGCTCTTTTTTATGCTGAGCTAATCAAAATGACCACAGCTGATCACAGTTGAAAGTCAAATGGCTTTGTGTGCCATTGAGAAAGTGATTAGCTACACCTGATTGAGTATTGCAATGTCATTTTAATAAGTTGCACTGAGTAAATACTGCTGTCCATATTCATTTCAGACTGCAAAGCAACAAGATATGATCATTTTAAAGAGGGGTGATTCTTTTCTATACCCACTGTACATTGCTGAACAATTGCATAAATGTTATTAATTTAAGGGTTTCCTTGATGTATTCTTTGAAACGATTGTTCGTCAATCAGAACACTGAAATGTTATCATTTCATATTAAACAAATGAGTAAACTTCATATAATAATGCGATTGAAAACATAATGCTATTGATATGACAACTGAATACAATATAATAAAATGTTAATGCCGCGATTTCAGTATTTGTAAAGATTGATTTGTAAGTCTGTAAAGTTGTTCATATGTAAATAATTGACATTTTAGATTCTGTAAATACGTCAGTATTGTACATTTCAGTGTCTATGCAAACGCAAGTAAATGTATGTTTTGTAGAACTACATTTTAAGTAAAATACATACAAATTCTCGTGAGATCACATTGCACTTAATTTAACTTTTGGCATCAGCTTCCTAAAGAAATTAATAAATGATGAATGAATTTGATGAGTGAATTTGTCATTTTATTATTATTATTATTATTATGTAATGCTTATGATAAAGGCTTTAAGTATTACTGAAATTTGTTAATTTCCAGCAAAATTAAATAAATAATAATAATAATAATTGTATCGTGTTATACTATATACCTCTACACATATCACATACACATTTTGTGATAGAAGATTTTAATCATGCCACCCACCCCTATAGATTTTATACTATTGTCGTTTATTCAGGTCGGATTTGGCACCACCTGTTAATTGCCCCAAAGCAAGCAGTGATCAGATAATAGATTACAGATCTGATAATACATTAATTCCCTCAAATACTGCAAGATATAAGACTAAATTAGATTTTGGTCCGCTACTCGTGAGCTTAATTGAAGTCAGATGCAATGTGTGATAACACGCTGAAGGGCCACACGAGAGCGGCCAATAGTGAGACCCTACATCATCTCTCCTCCCGTTCCTTCATCTTTAAGAACCTTATTTAATGAAATCGTCATGCTTTCTGATTTTATTCTCCAGCTCAGTGATTTCTCACACTCCCCCTTAAACCTCCTCCTCATTCTCACTCCCAACAGAAATAAATTAGATATAAAATCACAGAAACAAACATGAAGTGCCAGGTTCGGTCCTACAGAACATTTCTACAATTGCTCCTGCGATATCAGTAACGTGAGTTTTAATTTCCAGCTGATAATTGCGAGACGCAATCGTCTGTCAAATCCCTCTCCTGCTTCTTAACAAAAGGAGTGTGTAGTCGAGCTTTGCAATTATTTTAATGGCAGTAATGGAGCCTGTGAAATCAGAAGAGACAGTCCATTAAACAACTGCAGAGCAAAGCAATAGAAGTTTTAAAAGGTGGACTTTGGATTTGAAGACGAGTGAGATGAGCAGATATAATGGCCGTGGCTGGTGTACGCAGACATTTGTGGATGATCTTTGCTAAAAAGGTGTTGTATTTCTGGGCCGAATTGATTTTTTTCTGAATCTACCAGGTATGGTGTTGTTAAGAAACAAGCATTCAGCATTTATAGATTTACTTTAAAAGTTTTGCAAGAGTGAAACAGACATTTGAGATGTACAGAAGATTGTCAGCTTGAAAGAGATCTTATTTTTTTGTGGATTTGGCTGTGGATGCCTTAAGCGCTTCGATCTGTGGACTATGGAGGTCATACATGGGAAAATAAATGAAACCCTCTGGAGTCAAGGACAAACGCTCTGATGACAGATAAGAGAACATCCTGTGACATCAGATAACCTTTAGAGCGCTGGAGAAAGATGGAGAGGACCTTTCTCATGTGTCTGCTAACCAGACAGATAGTCAAGCTCTGCGGATCAGTGATTCTCAACTGGTTTGGCTTCAGATTTTACATCAGGTGAAACTAAGAGGCCGCATCTCAAACATACTGGACTGCATGAAGAATAGGAGGCTTATTTTTGCTTATTAGTATGGTTGAATTGGATCATCAATGATCAGCAGCAAAGGCTTTGGTTAATAAAATGGGTTAATAAAATTAATTATTGCAGGTTTCACTGTTTCACTGTTTTTATTCATTTTGAGGAATACTGTTTCTGTGCAAGTGAGATGAGTAAATGCATGTTCACATTTAGTCTAGAACTACAGTAACATCATGTTCACACAACGCACACAACGCCTCTGCACTTACTCTCGATTTCTCTCAACTTGGGGACAGGAGAGCTGTCAGTCACTACATGGGAAAACAAATTAACTTACATTACTTATTTGAAAAATTAACTCAGATATTTCCTTGTAAATTAGAAAGTAATGTGCTACTTTACTAGTTACTTGGAAAAAAAGTAATCTTATTACATAACTCACATTACTTGTAATGAGTTACCCCAACACTGGTTATTTAAATCAAAACAAGACTATTTTGTCGCATTCCCAACAATATTTTTGCATATTATTAAGAAGATAGTTTGGGGGTTAGTGAACGGGTTTAAGAATTATGTTTAAAATAAGCAGGTAGACTTTTCATTTTCTAAAGCCCTTATGATGAATTCAGAACTGTATTGTAGTATTGATATTACACTTGAAAGACCAAACACAATCATTGCCACAGTGTAGCAGTGCCTTTGGATTGTCTGGTGAACAAAATGCAGGGGGGGGGGATAGGGGGGGAAACTGGTTTAACATTATTATAAACTTCAAGGAAATAACTTCTTAAGTATGAAGTATTTGTTTTAAAATATTTCAGTCTTAGCCTTAGATTCTGCTCTCACACTGAGTTTGTTGTATTTAAACTATAAACCAATCTTGGATCTTGTTACATTTGTGTCAACAGCAAAAATACTTTTGAGATTCAAATTGTGACGCCTTTTTAAATGTGGTAAATTCAATTTCTGCTGTATCCGATCGAATTACATTTTTCAGTGTGTCAAAAAAAGGAATCATTTTTGATATATTTGTAATGATAAAAAAAGTATGTACTTGCAAAAGTTTTGCAAAGTGTAAAAAAGTGAAAGTGACGTGACATGTGGCCAAGTATGGTAACCCATACTTGGAATTAGTGCTCTGCATTTAACCCATCCAAAGTGCACACACACAGCAGTGAACACACACACACCGTGAACACACACCCGGAGCAGTGGGCAGCCATTTTTGCTGCGGCACAGTTGGGGATTCGGTGCCTTGCTCAAGGGCACCTCAGTCGTGGTATTGAAGGTGGGAGAGAGCGCTGTACATTCACTCCCCCCACCTACAATCCCTGCCAGTATGAGACTCGAACCCGCAACCTTTTGGTTACGAGTCCAACTCTAACCATTAGGCCACGACTTCCCCCTAAACCCACAATATTGTCTAAACATGATGTCAAGCAATTTATATTGACTTGAAATTGGATGTAAGGCAACAATAGTATGGTTAAAAAGTATGTGTCAGTATTAAGAGGTGGAATTTAATAAAAATAATAAAAAGATAAGCTCATTTGCTTGGTGAGCACTATGAATGTTAAATATTAAATATTTGTTGAATATTTGAGTGTTGCCAACTACAATGATTTTTGTTCAAACACATGGTTATATCACTCTCTCTATATATATTTCTCTCTATTGGTTTACCTATCAGCAGTGTAGAACCACCTACACAAGTTGTCAAAGCCTCTCCTTCAATATGCAGTGAGTAACTTCATGTGTCACTAGTTGCATTTGAAAATTAATCTCACTGGGAGGTAGAAAATTACTAGATGTAGCTACACTGTTTTCAGTGACATTATAGACTGATGGCGTTTTTTTTAAGCATTGTCTCCTCGAAGAAACATTTTGAGAATATGTTGAAGAGTGTGAAGTAATTTAGATTTTGTAAATGACTGGTCTTGGTCAACAAATAATCTCTGACCAAGTCAAAGCAGGGCTCCAGACTGTGACTAAAGTGGTCATAAATGTGGCAAAATTATAGTGTTAGTTAAATAAAATTGTGTCCATATGTGGTTTTGTCAGATATTGTCTTACCGCGCGCAATAACCAACCCAGCACAAGCCATGATGTCCAATTAGGGAACAAATTACTTTTAATGAGTCAGTCATGAGCCTTGATTCATTTGTAAATTAATGCTTAATAATCAGACTCAATAAGTGAATCATTACTGATTTTTTACTGATTCCCTCACTATATACCACAAATTATGAAAAAATACATTACGTTTTTCACCATTTTTTGTAAGTAAAGTACAGCATTTTTTTACCATTAAAATTACAGTAATTGTTTACAGTGTTATATATGTACTAAATTTGTCGGCCCTTTGTCTTTGCTTATCCTCCACCTTGTTTGTTGGCAAAGTCTGTTTGATGACTTATTGATCTTAGCTGCAGTTGGTGATGAGAATGACGTACATCTGAGGGTTGTTGTGTGCACCATAAGGTTGTCAACATGACAGAGAACAAGAAACTGAGTGTTTAAATGCGTGCAGGACTCTGACCTTCTTTCCTGTATTGTGTACTTGGCGTTAACGGTTGGTCTTTCAACAGCGTAGACACCATCTGTGAAGTGAAGTGACATGTGGCCAAGTATGGTGACCCATACTCGGAATTAGTGCTCTGCATTTATCCCATCCAAAGTGCACACACACAGCAGTAAACACACACCCGGAGCAGTGGGCAGCCATTTATGCTGCAGCGCCCGGGGAGCAGTTGGGGGTTCGGTGCCTTGCTCAAGGTCGCCTCAGTCGTGGTATTGAAGGTGGGAGAGAGCGCTGTACATTCACTCCCCCCACCTACAATCCCTGCCGGTACGAGACTCGAACCCACAACCTTTGGGTTACGAGTCTGACTCTCTAACCATTAGGCCACGACTTTCCACGACTGCAGAAGCTGTCAAAGCCTTTCCATCATTATAGAAACTAGTCAATTTCTGAGAATGAATCTCATCAGAGATTGAAAAATTGTCAGATCTACACCAGTTTTTTTTTTTCTGTCAGAGAAACAGCTAGTTTGAAACATTCAAAGAATTATTTGTCTTGAAGGCCTAGTGTTTAGTACACACTATGTGGTGCAGCCTAGTTTAAGTGTGTTCAGTTCTATTCTGTAATAAAGTTGCTTCTTTGAATCTCTGGTGAAGTAAATCTTCAGAAGAGGGTCGCTTTAGTTCCCACCATGACCTCATGCCTCTTATCCTCCGTCGTTCGGATCCACAGGCCATTTCATACCCGACAAATGAATTATCCTCATGAAAGTGATGGCATCATCCCTAATATGCCATGGTCAGGCTTGTCTGAATAAGCAGCCAGGCATATTAAATCATTCTTACACAGATATTAGGCATATTCTATCAGAGAAACATTTAAAACACCAGGACAGGCTGCAGGTTTGAGCTCTGAAACATTTAAGTGTTTCTGTTCATCTGAGACTGATATGTAATTCATCCAGATATTAAATCCCACTCTACTTTGCTTCTGTCTGAATTATGTTTGTCACCATGAATCTGCCTCCATAATGTTTCTGCCAAATTGAGCTCAATGACTCATATATCTTTTACTAATGCATTTGTGCACACTAGAGTTCCATCGTTTCATTGGTGATTCTTCAATCTAGTAACATACTTGACTACTTGAAATTGAAAAGTTCCTAAAACGATCTTTAATCTATTAAAACGTTTTTTTTTTTTTTTTTTTTTTTTTTTAAAAAAAAAATAAAAAAAAAAAAAAATAAAAAAAAAAAAAAAAAAAAATTATTTTTTTTTTTTTTTTTTAAAAACAAAAAATAAAAAAAATAAATCACATCTCGGACTAATATTTTGATCATGATTAACCTTCAAGTGGAATTTTGATTAAAGTTAAAAATAATATTAATACTATATTTTAGACATTTTATAAATATCACACATAAATAATACCATGTTTGTATTTTATTATTTAGTTTTATTTGTATAATTGTTGTATATTTTATGTTATCTTATTATATTATATATGTTCAGTTCAGTTAAAAAAATAAATATCATCAATATTTAATACAATAATATTCTAATAAATATTAACAATTATAATATAAAAATCTTTTGTATGGAAAATGCCAATACAGTCGTCCTCTTAATTTAACAACTTTTATAAAAAAATCATATTGGATTTTCAAAGGCTTTTGTATGGAAAAGCCCATATAAAAAATCCTGGCAAATAAAAAAAAAAGATTATTTAAATATATTATAATGTAACAATTTAACATTTTTTTTAAATATCCTGGGAGAGGGATGTTGCTCCTAACCTGAAGCATCACCCACATACTGTCGGGCTCATATCTCTATTAATAATCTGCGTTTATTGTATCATATTATAAGGCTCACATTTGTTCATTGATGTGCCATACGCCCAACTAAAGATGGCATCTCTCCATGGTGCCTTTGGAAGTGAAGATGTTGAGTCTGAATTGGAGCTGAGAGCAGATTCAGAAGTGAGTGTGAGAGTAGATATGCGGAACAGAAGTTTGGCTCTTAGTGCTTCCCTTCACTGGGCCGGTAGGAGCGACAAGAAACATGGAAACGAATGGTCCTAAGGAATTCGCTTGACATTCATGCTCATTAACAATCTTGCTTCACTGACACATGAGTGGGAATGAAAAATATTTACAATGTCTCATTTTCACAATTATTAGAGAAACAGAAACAGTTACATATATAAACAGACAAGTTACATAAATGTATGTTTGACGGAAACAATTGGAGTCAGTGTTGGGGAGAGTTACTTTCAAAGTAATGTGTTATAATATTGTGTTACTCTTAATAAAAACAACCAGTTACAGCATTCAACATTTATTTATGTATTTGGGAATAATATAGTATTAAAATATTAATAGTATTAATATAATAATATAGTATAATATAATATTATTAAAAGATAATAATACTGCTAATAATATAGGATTAAATGAGGTATTTATGTATGTATGTATGTATTTATTTATTTTGGGCCAAATACTAATAATCATGGCAAGTCAGTAAAAAGGAAGGCAATGTAAGTCTGGTGTAGATAGCGAAAATTTATATCGAAGGAACATTTAAGTATATACTGTACTCAAAATATCTATTTATGTAATCTCTAGCATTTTTTAACTATTATTCTGTCTCACAGTGTGGAGCTACAGAGTTAGTCCAAGTGTTAGTGCATTTAAAATTCAGTGTTTTGATAAAACCACGCCATGCAGAGTTGGGGGAAAATAAATAAATAAAAATAACTACACAGTAAAAGCCCTAGAGATGAGGACTGGCATTTTTCCTAAGCTTTGTATTATGGGTATGAAGCCTCATTAAGTTGGGAACAAGCTATTTTCATTAGGTCTGTTTACAAGCCACAGTCAGAACAGTTAAGGCTAGAAATGTTGTTTTCTCAGTATGACTGGATAAAAATCAGGTTAAGGCAGATTTGAGGCACAGACAGACAGCACGTTTATTTGTATTCATTACTGGTGCCTGCTAAGGTTGCATGGTAGACTGTAAAACATGCCAAAACAACCCCTTGATTTGCATTTAATAGGACCCGAAGATCATATGAATCAGGGGGGGGTCTTTTTTTATTTCAAGTCGCACTTAACCACTACCCTGCTAAAAAAAAAGTTTTATCACTGTTATTGTAGGGACGTTTCCCCACAATTAGGTTGGTTTTATAGTTATATTTTATTTTATTTTATATATATATATTTTTTTTTCAGCAGGGTAGCAACATCTTAGCAGCACTCAACCAACCACCTAGAACATCCTCACAACCACAAAGCAATGTACTGAAAACACTCAGAGAACCCTAGCATAGCAACAGATTAAAAACACTTAGCAATCGCATAGCAATAACCTGGCAACCACATAGCAACAGGATAAAAGCCACTTAGAATCTTTAGTAACACCACAGCAATGAGTATAAAAAATAACACTTATTAAAATGTCTTAACAACAGAATAGCAGTACCCTGGCAACCACAAGTAAAACATACAAACAAACACTTACGCTGCATCCTAGTTTGCATACTAAATAGTAATCCTAAATAGTATTTGAAATTAGAATTAGTATGTCCCAAATCATAGTATGTGAAATGAGTATTCCAAAGGTACCCAGTTGGTTTACTATTTCCGGTAGAAATTTGAAGTGCAGATCCGTGCACACTCCAATGGCAAATATTGCCCACAACCCATTGCGTGTTGGACGAGGATTCGATTAAAACTATTAACACGAATAAAAAAAATACAAACATAGCGGATATGTGAGACTGATGGGCAGGTAGAGCAAAGAGTTTATGTAAAAAATAATATCTAACCTGATGAAAATAAATAAATAATAATAATGTTACCTGTGGTATATTTAATCTGCAACAACATTGTGAACTTTTATAAAGATACATTTGGTCTTTAACTTTTAAATGTATCGTTATGCAAACACATGAGGAGAGTTCTCGGCATGATAGACCCGTGACTGGCAGATCAATGTGCCTCTTCATTGCTCTCCAGTACGGTAGGAAATTAAATTAAACTAAATGTGGATGATGTTAACTTTGACAAGATGATTGACTGGGCAGTTTAAATGTACGTAACTAAGCAACAGAGAGGTCAAGTAGTGTGTCTCAAAGCTTGCCTACTGTACTATACTGAAACATTCTCAAAAGTGTTTTTTTTTTTCTTTCACAAAAAGAGTACATACTTTTAGGGCATAGTATAAGTAGGCGAATTAGAATACAGCATTACCATGTTGGAAACCACATACCCTGGCAACCACATAGCAACAGCCGGCTTAACAGCCAGTCAGAAAACATTAGCAACCACATAGCAACAGGTTAAAAAAATTAAATGCAATAAAAAATAAACACACACACACTCCCTAATAATCACATATCACTACCTACCATGTATAATTTCTTCCAAAAATATAAATCTAGTTAATTATATAAAATTATGCATCTGTAAAAGTTCTTGTTCATATGCACAAAGAAGATTTCAGCAGTGGCAGCTCTTAATTAAAGTCCAGCTGTCCTGACCACCTGATGCTAGCAGTGTGTGAGGAACATCTAGTATCTGATGGACAGGAGGTTCAATGGGTCCAGATGGACTCAATGATTGTTCAGCACCTCCTACAGAGAGCTGAGGATTTCACAGGGAGTATAATATGTTTCTCTCCTCTCCGTAATAGAAAACCCAGTCAGAAAATGACAAAAAGGGAGGTGTGCAACCTGTCCAGGTCATAATTCATTCCAAAAGCCAACATAGGAAATAAGATCCTGTTCTGCAGCTGAAATATTCAAGCTTCACTTTCAAGTGTTTTAGTTTTAGGAGACCTCGACTTTCATTTTGAGTTTAGAAGAGGGTAAAGTCATATTTAATAAGGGACACCATTACACATGGAGTCCCGTGCTTGTTGTTCCATTTCCAATGGAGCTCATTAGTTTGGGTAAAGAAAATATACATTTTTTTTGTCACTGAAGGCACAAAGGCGTTCTGATGAGCCAGGGAGGCAGCGTTAGCAGGCTAATTAGTGCGCAGCTCTGTTGTGTGTTAGCAGCATGGTGACTTTCACTGTTAACGAGCTGCTCTCGTTGATGTCACCTTCTAATTCTGAATTTCTTGGGTTTATTAACTTTACTTTTGTAAATATATGTCAAATCTGCTTAATAAAAACAAGTATGTTGCCTAGATGAGCTGTTCACACCAACATAAATATTTTCGAATGCGATTTGTGTTACTGTCTTTTTGAAAAACAGGTGAGCTGGAGGTGAGTTCACTAAAATATGGAAGGCGCCCTGCACCCCCCGGTAATGTCTGATCTCTTCCCTCCTCACTACCCTCGATGGTGGGGGAGCCAAGGGATATCTCTGGAACCTGCACATTTGGCCTCTGGACAAGATGGCAGATTTCACTGGCTTGTAACAGGCTGTGATAGATACTATAACTCAGGTTAGAGCCCCCTCTACTAGGCAGGCTTATGCTCTGAAGTGGAGTCTGTTCATTGATTGGTGTTCTTCGCTTCCTACAAGTTGGAGTGGAGGCTGTCCCCCTCCATTATTGGCACATCACGATGCAGTGCATGGAAGATCCTTGGGGAAGCATGACCTGATCATCAGGTTCTTGATGGGCGTGAGGAGATTAAATCCTAGATCATGCCTCATTCCCTCTTGGGATCTCTCTGTGGTTCTTGCAGGACTTCGGAGAGCCTCCTTTTAGCCACTTGATTCAGTTAAGATCAAGGTCCTGTCTTTGAAGTGCTCTTGGTTGCGCTCACTTCCATCAAGAGGGTTGGGGATCTGCAGGCATTTTTGGTCAACAAATTGTGCCTTGTGTTGTTTTTACATTTAACATGTATGTTATTCTATAAATCCCGTATACTATAATACATAAATTAGGTACTGTGTAGATATCAAAAGTAATTAAGACATTAAAATAACATATAATTGTTTTATTGCTGACCTTTTTACCCCCTTACCCCATATAATGTGACAACATGCCCCATTTGCAGGGTCAGTTACTTAAACTGCATTTTTCTGGTCAATAATGGTATTAATGTTCAGTAGCTTTTAAATAAATAAATATAAGAGTAACCACTGTGACATTTAACCCTGGTCTTCCCTATTATTTATACAGTATTTAGTGTTTATTATTATTATGACTTTATTGCTTTATTAAAAAAAATAATACTAACAATGTGATCAGTTTCCTACTCCATGCCATATCTTTGCAGTATCTTTTAATTAATTTTTATTGATATTGGATTAGACTTGTTGTCCTGAGTGCATAGCCTTCAGTTGGATGGTTTATTAACATTCAGCATTATTCATGAATTTTAAAGGTGCAGTATGTAATAATGACTAGTGGTTGAAATGGGTACTGCAGTCTAAATTGAAAATATTGTTTCTCCCGCCCCCTCCTCCACAGACTCAATACCTACGTGGGTTGTCAGATTGAGGACACACAACACAAACCAGCACAACTGACAATGGAAGGCGACGAACCTTACACTGTAAAAGTGATGAGTTGATTTATCCGCGTTTCAATATTCCTGTGGTCATTGAGCTTTTTAGATGGATGCTGAGGCTTTTTAGGTTGGGTAGAGTCTGCGATATTTGACCCAGTTTGTTTGCTCACTACCATTGCTGCAGTATGCTGTGTTTTCTGCAAACTGGCAACCCGGGGTGTTGAAATACTGTTGGGTAAACTGTAAGTGGGCGGAATCACACAGTCCAAAACAAAAACAGACATTCCGACACAGAATGCACATTTTCAAAGTAGAATAACTGGCTTTAGCGTTGTTTTTCAGGAAACAAGTATGTGAACATAGCATGTTTCCTAAATATCTGTAAATGTATTATAGTGTTTTTATGCTTTAGTACAGTCAAAAAAAATTACATACAACACCTTTAATATTGTTATAGGAAGGTCTTGTTCAAAGCAGATTCCATGCAACATTCACAATTTTATTAGAAATTATGACGTCTCTGTAATTGTTAAATAGACGTGGAATGTCTTATTGAGCTCAGATCACCGAACTTGATATTGTTGGCCATTGTGCCAAGTGTTTTTACATGTTCAGACTGTTTACAATAAGTACAGATTTGGAGAATCTGAGCCTTACATTATTTTCACTGGCACGGGACAAAAATGGCTGTTAGCCAGCGATCACTACATACCTTCGCACTGCATTGAAGTAACTAACACCTGAGAGCTGAGAGCCAGGAAAGTCAACAAAATCGAGGAGAAACCCAAGATGGGCCAGAAAGAAACGTGTGAGCATGTGAGTGCTGGGAAGCGAGACCTGATCCAAACCCAGTAACATCCAGCCAGCATGAGGCAGTGGAGAAAATGTCAGCAAAGGAAATGAACAGCCGTTTCACTGGAGCAGTCAGGATGAATCTGATTTAACTGGCATGATACGCTTTTCATTCATTACAATGGGGATAAGAGCGGGGGATCTGGGACTGGGCGGACAGCCAAACCGCTGGTTCTCACAGCCATTTTATAACTTAATATGCACCATGAAACCTTACAAGAGATGTCTCGCGTGCCACTGGCATCCAAACGTTCACAGGCTCTGTTACTGTACGTTGGCTGGGTTTTAGCTGAGGCCCAGTGCTGCGGTTTGCTCTGTCCAGCATATTCAGCTTTGATGTAGCCGCAGACACTTCTTTCGCTTGTAAGACAGATGGATGCCAAGTCAATTTAATCAGGCCGAATCGTGCACCCAGTCATTTTTGATTTTTTTGAGGGGTTTTGAGAATGTCCTCCATCAGGATAGCAAGCATTTTTTTGCTCTGTCTGATCTGTTGCTGAAAATGAAACACGTAGTAAACTTAATGAGCCATCGCGTGCTGCGTCTTAACGTCTTAATGGGAATGACTGAACTTTCATTTCTTCACAAAGATTAGTCAGTAGAGGTCTTGACATCATTCTTGAAGTCAATGTGAAATTAAACTCGAACCTATTACTTTCTTAATAAATGTTCTTGGCCTTATTTTGCATGATTCGTCACGCAGCCTTATTCCAGAAATTGAACGTTTGTCTTTATAAACTCGGTCCACCTCTAAAATGGCAGCTATCTCAGCCATTGTTTTGAATCAGAATCAGAATCAGAAGAGCTTTATTACCAAGTATGTTTACACACACAAGGAATTTGACTTGACGACAGGAGCTTCCAGTGTAGAAGAAAGTACAAACATAGTGCAGACATACATGATAGTGTAGACATACATAGGAATAACACAGTAGGTATTAATTCAAAAAATGTAATTGTTTAGATAATGTAAAGATATGTTTATTATGTGCAGATAGATTAGTTATTTACAAGTGTGCAGTTTAATATAAATATACTATGTTTGTTGTGATGGACGATGTATAATTATGAGAGCTTAATTGTTAAGACTGAGTATAGCCTGTGGGGAAAAACTGTTCTTGTGCCTTGCTGTTTTGGTGGTCAGTGCTCTGTAGCGCCGACCAGGAGGCAACAGTTCGAAGAGAGAGTGGGTTGGGTGTGAGGGGTCCAAGGTGATTTTCTGAGCCTTTTTCCTCACTCTGGAGATTTAAAGATCTTGGAGGCTGGGCAGAGGGCCACCGATAATCCTCTCAGCAGTCCTGACTGTCCTTTGTAGTCTCCTGATGTCTGATTTGGTAGCTGAAGCAAACCAAACAGTTATAGATGAACACAGGACATACTCAATGATAGCAGAGTAGAACTGTCTCAGCAGCTCCTGTGGCAGGTTGAATTTCCTTAGCTGGCGAAGGAAATACAGCCTCTGCTGGGCCTTTTTAGTAATGGAGTCTATGTGAGTGTCCCACTTTAGGTCCTGAGATATTGTGGTGCCCAGGAACCTGAATGAATCCACTGCAGTCACAGTGCTGTCCATGATGGTGAGTGGGGGGGGAGTGCAGGGGGTTTTCTCCTAAAGTCCACGATCATCTCCACAGTTTTAAGCGTGTTAAGTTCTAGGTTGTTAAGACTGCACCAGACAGCAAGCTCTTTAACCTCCTGAATGTAAGCAGACTCGTCACCGTCCTGAACGAGGCCGATGAGTGTGGTGTCGTCTGCGAACTTCAGGAGCTTGATAGAGGGGTCTTTAGAGGTGCAGTCGTTGGTGTAGTGGGAGAAGAGCAGTGGGGAGAGGACACACCCCTGAGGGGCGCCAGTGCTTATGGTGATAGTCCTGGATGTGAGTTTGCTCAGCCTCACTAGTTGCTGCCTGTCTTTCAGGAAGCTGGTGATCCACTGATAGATGGAGGTGGGCACGGAGAGCTGGGCGAGTTTGTCTGAGAGAAGGTCAGGCATGATGGTATTGAAGGCTGAACTGAAGTCCACAAATAGGATCCTTGCGTAGTTCCCAGGTCTGTCGAGGTGTTGCAGTATGTAATGCAGTCCCATGTTGACTGCATTGTCCATAGACCTTTTTGCTCTGTAGGCAAACTGAAGAGGATTCAGCAAGGGTCTAGTGATGTCCTTCATGTAGGCCAGGACCAGTCTCTCAAGTGATTTCATGACCACAGATGTGAGAGCGACAGTTCTGTAGTCGTTAAGTCCAGTGATTTTTGGGCTTTTTGGGGACCGGAATGATGGTGGAGCGTTTAAGGCAGCAGGGAACTTCACACAGCTCCAATGATCTGTTGAGGATCTGTGAAGATGGGTGCCATTGGTCAGCCAACTTTTAGACAGGCGGTGAGAACACCATCTGGGCCGAAGCTTTCTAATTTCTGCTTTCTGAAGACCCGGTGTCACATCCTCTAAACAACAGACCTTAAACACAGGTTGATGTTGGGGGAGGGAGGGAGGGGGTTGCCGGGGTTGTAGGGAAGGGTGAAGTGCAGATCAGAGCGGATGGGGGGTGGTAGAAGATCCTTTTCAAATCTGCTGTAAAACACATTCAGATCGTCAGCCAGTTGTTGATTCTCCGCAAGCTGTGGGGGTGGTGTCTTGTACATGGTGATGTTTCTCAGACCAGTCCATACTGACGCTGGATCGTTTGCTGAAATCTCTTTTCTCAGCTTTTCAGAGTAGTTTTTTTTAGCCTCTCTGATTTCCTTTGTTAGTCTGTTCCTGGCCTGGTTATACAAGATTTATCCCCACTTCTGTAAGCATCCTCTTTGGCGTGACGAAGCTGTTTGGGTTTTCCAGTAAACCACGGTTTATCGTTATTAAATGATAAGAATGTCCTGGTAGGAATGCACATATCTTCACAGAAACTTATATAAGATTTTACAGTCTCTGTGAGCTCGTCCAGACCGGTGGCAGCAGCTTCAAAGACGCTCCAATCAGTGATGTCAAAACAAGCTTGTAAATCCTGCTCTGCTTCATTAGTCCATCTTTTTACAGGTTTAGCTGATTTCAGTTTCTTCCTGTAGGTCGGTTTAAGATGAACCAAGCAGTGATCAGAGTGCCCCAAAGCTGCTCGTGGGACAGAGCGATATGCATTCTTTATTGCTGTGTATCAGTGATCCAAAATAGTGCTGTCTCTGGTGGTACACGTAATGTGCTGCTTGTATTTTGACAGTTCACGGGACAGATTTTATTTGTTAAAATCTCCAAGAATGATTTAAATAGAGTCTTGGTACCTTTGCTCCATTTCAGTTATTTGTTTGGCCAGCTGTTGCATCGCGGCGCTCACGCACGCGTCCGGAGGCACGTATACATTCACAAGAATGAAAGAGGAAAACTCCCGCGGCGAGTAGAACGGTTTACAGTTTATGATGAGTGCCTCTAAATTAGGACAGCATACCTTTTTTCAGCGTTGTTACATCTGAACACCAACTTTCGTTGATGTAGAAACACAATCCTCCACCTCTGGTTTTCCCCGTTAACTCCGCGATGCGATCCGCTCTGAACAGCTGGTAGCCCGGCAGATGAAGCGCGTTGTCCTGAATGGCTTCACTCAGCCAGGTTTCAGTGAAGCACAGTGCAGTAGAGTTTGAAAAGTCCTTGTTGGTGCGGGTGAGGAGAAGAAGTTCATCCGTTTTGTTAGGAAGGGAACGGACATTCGCGAGATGAATGCTTGTGAGCGCAGTCCGAAAGCCGCGCGCGCGGAGCTTCACCAGGGCGCCGGCGCGTTTCCCTCTTCTGCGTCTGCACGCGCGTTTGAACAACACCGCTGTATCTCCGACTAGAATGTCCAACAAAACGTCCTAATAATCAAAAACCGGAAAAATGTTGTCCGGTATGTGTTGCTTAATGTTAAGGAGTTTGTCTTTGGTAAAACTTATAGAAGAAGAATGACAAACACAGAACAAACAAACAAAAACAAAAGAAGAATTGCGGAGCTCAGCGTCCTTGCTGCCATTTTTGGTGCCATGCTGATGGGATGCTCAGCATGGTTGGGTAGAGGTCCATGGTTTTGGTTGGGTAGAGTCTGCGATATGTTGAATATTAGGTAAAACCAACCTAAACCTGGACTTTATTGTAAAATAAGTCCTTGTAATTCAACAATTTTGCATAGTTTTAAAAAATAAATAAACTGTTTTTATACATGCAAGGAAAGTCTCGGCTCCACTGTTTTTTGAACCCCATTGCCGTTAATATGAGGGACAAACACACAGACAAGCTTTTTTTTTTTTCTTTTTCTTGGTTTAATGCCGAATACATGTTTGAATGACATGGCATTGAGCTAATTAATGATTTTTCATGTTTTTTGGGAACTAATCCCTTACCTAATGGGTAAGGGATCGTAGGGACTAGGTAAGGGATGGGTACGGTAACACTTTAGAATAGGGAACACATATTCATTATTAACTAAAAAAAAGTTTTCCCTCAACAAACTCCTAATTTGCTGCTTATAAACAGTAAGGTAGTTGGTAAGTTTAGCTGTTGGGTGGATTAAGGGATCTAGAATATGGTCATGCAGAATAAACCATTAATATGTGCTTAATAAGTACTAATAAACAGCCAATATGCTGGTAATATGCATGCTAATAAGCAACTAGTTAATAGTGAGAATTGGTCTTAACATAAAGTGTTACCTATTAATAATTATAGCAATAATAATATATAATTACAGGTTGGTAAATAAATAAATAAAGTTTCTAATATGGTAGCATGCTTCATACGGCATCAATGCTTTTGAGGATGACTTGAACTTCTATTTCTGTATACAAGTTATATCTTAATTCCCAGCAGAAAGAGGTTAATATTGTTTCCTTGAACAACATTTTCATCCTCCTCAATCCACTGCAAACTTGTTTTCAATTCTGCCTCTATTCTGGTGTAGCAACCCTTTTTCACCATCTAATCCATTCTTGATGGATAAAATCCCACTCTACATTTTTTTCTTCTTCTTCATTTAATATTTAGTTCCATTTGAAAAAGCATCACATTATGGAAGAAAATTGGTTTGGGAATATGTTCTTTAAAGTTTTAAATTAAATTGAATCTAGATATGATGATTCTCTTAATATCGTCCAACTGTCGTACAGTATGTGTGGTCACAATTGTGGTCTGCTCTCCAGGGGCCCCAACAGGAAGTCATCTAAAGGAAGACATGAGCCACTGGCAGCTTCATGCTCACTACTATCCTCCTCTACTGCGATCCGCAACCATCCGCAAGTTCATGGTTGGATATGAGATGCTAGCTAATGAACAGAGGGATCTTACACCTGAACAGGTATGTTTTCTTTTAAACGTACAAAAATGACAGTGTTTACAATAACATGTTCTAGTCTTTGGCATTTAGCATTATCCAGTTTCCACATAAATGATCCTATCCTAAAGACAATTCATATAGAAAAATAATGAATGTGGAAAAAAATAATCATTGTAGCAACAACAACAATAATATATTATAGACTTATTATGATATTAATAAAATATATTATAATACTATTTTACAACTCAGCAGCTGCTGGCTCCTTAACAAATGTATGCAAATTATACAAGTCTAATTCGAATAATATTTGACATTAAATATTTTAGTATTTTACATATAATAATATAAGAATATTGAACAAACACACACCAGCAATCAATAATAATAATAATATTTTTTTATTTCACTCTTACAGGCTGGTGGTATATCTACAATATAATTTATAATAATATTATTATCGTAAATACTAAATATAATAAAATATTAACATTACTTAAATATTATTCTGCCTGTAATTTAAGATAACAATACTTCTAAATATACTTATAAATATTTTGTTTATGGTTAACAAATTGGCAATTCTTTCATTGTATTTATAATATACTATACGACTGCAACCCTACATTACTACGAACTACTAATCAATATAACAATTTTCTTTAATTTGAACCCTAATGGGGTGGCTTAGCAGACTGTTTGCTCTCTGTAAATGTGCATATGGGTCTACTCACTTGATAGGAAATAAAACGACTGAGCAATGTCCAATTTGGCCATAAAATTTAACAATACCATTCAGATTAGGTCACAGGTTTTCATTTACAGGCTGGATTTGGGCTTCAGTTTAACGCCCATGCAGACCTCTAGATTGTATTTGACTCCTGATTCAGGAGTGTTTTTATCTTTCCACTACATTTAGAGTTTCCATTAAGTTTTAGCTCCCCAGTTGTTCCTCGTCCAACACCCAAGTTGTAGATAACCTCCTTTTTTATACCGGGATTTCATGACCTAACAATACTCGGCTCCGTTTCTCCAAAACCACTGATTATAAATGACTTCTGAAGCGGCTATCCTGACAACCGCTGCTGTCAGGTTTTTAAATGAGGTGACTTTTGTTGTTTTCCGCCAGGTTTCAACAAAGGAGTCCTAAGCACTATTATAATGTCACGACTCTTCCAGCGGTACTGAGCTACTGTCCTCAGTATCATTAGAAGTTAGTTTAATCCACAATGACTCATATTTCCAGCACTTCCGCACCTACTTCACCTGCACAATTAATGTGTCCAGTCATGTGGGACTTTCTTCTAGCGTCTAAGTGATTCTGTCAGGCACACCCAGGCCAGGGTGACCCTGCTCGGTTTGAGGCTGTGAAGTGAGGGATGGGGAGCCGAACAGAAACTGAGTCCCCTATTTTCCTGTCTCCTTTTTCTTGTCTCGGCTGCCAAAGTGAGAAGGATAAGGGTGCAGCGCGTTACGCTCTTGATTGATGCCCATCTGGAAGTATTGATTGATAGCTTGATCAAATTACAGCCTTCCATCCGGAGGTTGTCAGGACACTGGCCATCAACGCTGATCCGTCACACTGTGACTCTGTCGGTCACATCGACTCGGGTCCAATCAGCGGCCCCCCTCCCGACAGCAATCCAAGCCCTTTTCACACTCCCAGGAAACCCATTTCCCCCCAGCTTGTCCACCTGAATGTGAAATTTATCAGGAGACGGTGAGTGTTATCAGTCCTAAACCAGGACATCTGTTTTTCTTCAAGCTAAACGAGTGAGAATGGTTTGGACTGCGATAAATTGGGCTTGGTTATCTGTCGACCTGACCTCTGTCTGCTGAGCTGGGTTGCCATTGGTGGCGAGTTCAAAGCCAAGTTAGCATGTGAGCACAATAAAGTGACCAGTTCCCATTTTACAAGCCTGTGGATATACAGTTTGGACACTGTTTGTCTGAATTATATGTCCTAGCTTTAGTGTGATTCAGTAGTGGGGAGGAAAAGTGATATATACTGCTAAAATGTACCTCACAAAACTATATTGATACTGTTACACCAAGTTCTGAATCAGTATTTTTGGGAAGAAGAGATTCAAGTCTATGAGATGATGAAACATGTTGTGAAAGTACTTTCCCGTACTGTTTCTACTTGGCCAACATCCAAACCAAGGTAAGAAAATAATTGGTTCCTCGAGTTGGCAGGCTGCTCAGAGAAGCTATAGTGTCTTTGACCATGAAATTGTAGCTTCCTTCTGAAGTGTCAGACACTGATTTAGAAGTGGTCTATTACTGACAGACAGAGATACATTTCAGCTTGAGCCACTGATGAAATAATATGCTTTGAAATGTCGGTAACACTTTAGTTTAGAGACCAATTCTCACTATTAACTAGTTGCTTATTAGCATGCATATTACTAGCATATTGGATGTTTACTAGTACTTATAAAGCACATATTTATGCCTTATTTTGCATGACTATATTTTAGATCCCTTAATCCACCCCACACCTAAATTTAACAACTACCTTACTAACTATTAAGCAGCAAATTAGGAGTTTATTGAGGCAAAAGTCAAAGTTAATAGTTAGTTAATGCTGATAATTGACTAAACTAAAGTGCGACTGAAATGCATTTTGTTATCTCCAGACTTAATAGAAAATATAGTGCCTTGCACACCCAAATCCAGGTGTGTCAGATAAAATTATCATGAAATTGTGTGCGCGACATTTTGATTAGTTGGTCACTCAACCATCCTCAGACTTAAGTTTATCAATTAAAGCTCAATCAATCAATCAACCAAACAACCAAACAATCAGAAAGGGATAGAATCCCAAATATGAACATTTTTGTGATTTTTAACTAGTTGCTCTAAAACGTCTCAGGTTACTTATGTAACCATGGTTCCCTGAGTAGGGAACGAGACACTGCGTCCTCTAGGGGTCGCTATGGGGAACGCCTCGTCGTGACCCGTGTCTGAAGCATACATTGAAAAAAAACCACCAACTTGTTGGCCGGCGACAGCCATGACGTCACTACCGGTGCGACTATAGTATAAATAGGCGCCGGGAGAACACATCATCCACTTCTTCATCTGAAGCTTGCGTCCGCAGCATGGCAAGAAACCTAGAGGACGCAGTGTCTCATTCCCTACTCAGGGAATCATGGTTACATAAGTAACATGAGGCGTTCCCTTTCATGGGAACTTCGAACTGCGTCCTCTAGGGGTCGCTATGGGGAACAGTATACCCACGCTGCCATGCTGAGGGGAGTGCATGCCAGAAACCATGGCGAGCACTAAGTACCAACTCTACCATATTGCCATGGGAGTTGCCCCTGGGACGTTTAGACGGCTGTCAGTGACGTTATTCCCTACGGCCAAAGGCCTAGGCTACATACCCAAAAACTTACCTGTTAGGGCCAGAACTCCTGGGCCCGGGGTAGAGCTCAAGGCTTGGAATCAGGAATAGATTCCTTTAAGGGAATACGACCAAGAGCCTAGAATCATACTAGTCTTGGCCTGTCACACAGGGCTCCCGCACATTCTCTGTATATGCTGAAGGAACTGTCTCAACAGACCCCTAGTAGCAACACCCTGTTAAAGTAGGTATCCAGAGGATACATAGGTGGAGTGGTGCCCAAGGCGGAACCGGGGGTTTTAAAACCACTCAGAAAGAGCATGAAGCTGCTGTGCGTAGCTCTTACCATACAGGATTCTAGAAAGAACGCAAAGTACTAGCGTGCGAACTTTCCACAGTGTGGATTTTAGAAAGTGCATAGGGACTTCGCGTGCGCACTTACCATATAATGGATTTTAAAGATACCGTTCTAAGGCGCCCTCGTGGCACTCTGAACGAGCAGTCTATAGATGGAAATGGTGCATCCCAAAATGCTATGTTTGAGATGTCATCAACTCGATCTTAAGGCTTATAATGCTGGAGTGGCTAGCAGTAAATCTGTAGCTGAGGGAGCAAACATCCAGCTCTCAATTGAGAGGGAGCTCGACCTACAGCATGTTCCAATGGTGGAACAGCTAGCAGTTATTTAGCTGAGGGAGCAACACACCCAGTTCTCAGTCGAGAAGGGGGCTCGACCTACAGCATGTTCCAATGCTGTAACGGCTAGCAGTAGTTTACCTTGGCTGAGGGAGCACAAACCCAGCTCTCAACGAGAGGGGGCTCGACCTACAGCGTGATTGTAGAATCAGAAGGTTAAGTGTACTGCAAGCTAGCCAAACACTCAGTGCATCAGGGAGGCAGAGGAAGGGCCTAAATCGCCTGATGCTGCTGGTTCCAGGTGCTCTGGAAAAACAGAGAACTTGACTTCTCATGTGAGAGGATAACTCCGAATTCAGAGGAATAGTGTGTTCATTCCAGGTAACCTTTTGATATAAAAGGGGAGCACTGCTCAACACTACCACGAAAACAGCCCATGGAGCGAGGAATCCAACTCCTCAGAGAGAATTAACGCTCGAAAGAAAGTACCATGCTCACAATAACCCTCAATGGTGAGGGGAGCAATACTTCCAAGTGTGTCAAAAATAGAGACACACTAGTTGAGTGGAGCCCAAAGTACCGGGGTCTAAACCAACTCAGAGAAAGGGAACGAGGTTAATAACGCATAACCCGTTCCATACAGGATTTCAGAAAAGTGGGCATATCATAACGTGCACACTTACCACTTATGTGGATTTTAGAAAGTGGGCAAAGCATAATGTGCACACTTACCAGCTATGTGGATTTTAGAAAGTGCGCAAAGCATAACGTGCAGACTTACCACTTATGTGGATTTTAGAACTTTCCAAGCATCTGTTCACAGTACTGTGTAAAGTACTGGGCCAAACGGGAGAGGCAAGCTCAAATACAACCCTCAAAGGTGAGGGGAGCACTGCCCGAGACAGCATTTACACAGGTTCTCGTAATGCCACCTATACCTCCCGCTCGATGCCTCAGCAAGAGGGGATATCCTGGTGATCGGGAAGCCCCTCAGGGCGACCTAGATACGGTAGACCAGGCAGGACAGCCTGAAGCATAAGCCCAGCCCGGACGTCCAGGAAATTTTTGCAGTTCTTTGCCGGGGGCCTGATGACCAAGAAGGCTCCAGCAGAAGCCTGTGATCTGGCCACATGATCCAGGAAGTATGAAGGGCTTTTCTTACCGTCTGGACATATATTGACGAGTGAGATAAACACTGCGAGTCGAGCACCTGGTTTCTGAATCCAGCAGAGGGGGTGCTCACCGAGGACCTACCTTAGAAAGGACAGAAACACACAGGTCCCGGGAAACACTGCAAAGAAAGCTAGCAGAATGGTTAACACACAACCACCAGTGCATTAAATACACACACATATATACAGTATACATATATTAATCCTCTGGGGTTCGAGGGTGTTTTGGGGCCTGGAAAAGTTTTGACATGCCCTGACATTTGTGCTTTTTTCAGTTACTTACAAACATTTGAATGTCTAAAGTTTAATAACACTGTAATCAGCACAAACTGGGCTACAATAATGTGTGAGCAGCATGTATGTATGTGATTTTGTTTTTGAGAAAACAACGTTTATGCGTGCTTATTGAAAAACTAAAATTTTAAAGTCACTAAAATAAGGCCACAAAACACATACAGAACATTTGAATAACAATCTTGAAGTCTAGAGTTTTTGCTTCAGAATTATGTGAAAATCATCTTACTCACTCATTCACAGAAAACAATATATTGATTTAAATTTTCTAAGACACCTTTTTGTATAGAAAAGGTATATGCGAGTAGGCGTGAATGATCATGAATAATGCTGTGATTCACACCTGAGAAGACAAAGGCCTGCAGAATGAGCTGCATAATGAGCTGTCAGGTGTGTGACAGAGGGAATTGCTACAATAAAGAATGTGAGGAAAAAAGAAATTTATATATATATTTTGTTTGTAGTTTATTTAGAATACATATAACTATCACATAAAATAACTCATGGTAGTGTGTGCATCACATGGTCTTAGCTGTGGTCCAGGTTCTTGTGCAGGCATCTCCATTTCCATGACCAAGTGGGCTGCTTTGCTTTGGCTCTCTTTGCAACAGGTTCTTTTGCACTGTTATTCTCACATCTGAAATAAAAAAGCAAGCATGCGGTTTACACAAACTACATTATTAACATTATTATGATGTTCACTGATACTAATACTAATTTATCTAAACAAAGAACACAATTAGCACATAGCAAACATAGTGTTTTTTTTTGGGTTTTTTTTTACCATGCAGTAAATAAATCAAATGAAGTAACATCTGTAAAATAGTGAATGCACACTTACTCTAAGATTCTGAATGGAGTTGAAAACTGAACGAGCGTTCCCTTACTGTGAGAGATGCAGGTGAAGGCAAGAGTGGTGTATTCAGTCCTAAAATAATTTTATAAACAATTGTAAGCATTTTTCCCCACAGTACCTTAGTATAGTATGCATACTTCATGAGAAAACAGAATGCCAATAACAAAGAAACTACATTTTAACCCTATCAACCACAAATAATATTACCATATAGTCTAGGCATAATAAAAGTACAATTACTATACTGTGCACTTACTCAGTAGGTTTTTCCAGCGAACTCAAAACTGAACGATGTGCGTGTGCCTTTCTTGTGCAAGATGCTGGTGATGCAGTCACAGTCCTAAACGAAAACTGAAACATTTGTTAGCAATTACCAGAAGATGCATAGCTGATAAATAAATTGCATTGAAATGCTGTATTACTCTTATATGTACAATCAAGTATGAAGGAGCATTTTATTTATGTTCACTGTCAACATTCAAGTCTGCAAAAAATTCCGCCACCGGAACTGTCGACCCCAGGGGTTAAGAAATGTCCTCGCCTTTATCCAGGTCTTTCAGCAGGTCAGCCTGGTATGCCTGGAGCACCGCCATCATGTGCAACGAAGCGACAGCCTGACCTGCTGCTGCGTATGCCTTGCCATTCAAGCGAGATGTAGTTTGAAGAGGCACGAATGGCAAGGATGGAGTTTTGAGAGACGATGTCTCACCCATACACTCTTAAAAATAAAGGTGCTACAAAAGGTTCTTCAAGGCGAGCCATAGAAGAACCATTTTGGTTCCACAAAGAACCATTCAGTCAAAGGTTCTTTAAAGAACCATCTTTCCTACCTTTTTGTAATCTGAAGAACCTTCTTTCACCCCAAAGAACCTTTTGTGAAACAGAAAGGTTCTTCAGATGTTAAAGGTTCTTTATGGAACCATTTAGACAAAAAGGTTCTTCTATGGCATCGTGAAGAACCTTTATTTTTAAGAGTGTAGAGAGATAGCTGGCCAGCGTCTCTCTCTATAGGGGCATTTTCTCATAACCGCTTTTGCGCATCGCCTTGATGTTGGCATAACTGGTATGCTGGAACCGCTGGATGCGTGAGGAAAATGGCCTCTTCCATTCCTTCTCGATCTCCTTATGGAGATCAGGAAGAAATGGAAGGCTCACCTGAGCTGGAAGGCTATGATCACAAAGATAACGTTCATCGAGACGACCCCGCGACGCCATTCCTTATCTTCTTCCACGGCAAGTCAAGCCTCGCCGTGGTGCGATCCATAACTTCCAAGAGCTCATCATACGCAGGGCAGGAGGATTGGGAGGGCTCAGCCTCAACTTCTTCGCCCTCGTCAGACATTTCCTGCTCTTCCTGGGCAAAACCCAGCAGAGCACTGGCCCCTGGAACAGACAATGTTAATGAAATAACGTCATCCTACAGCGGCTCACTCTCGTCCACAGCCGACAAGCGCGAGAGGGAAAGCCCCTCTTTAAACTCATCGGCCAGGTCCACCTGCGATCCCCACGAGCTCATTCTCCACCGTGCCTCAGCAGCGGCGGGTCCTGAACCCCGGGAAGCAGATGGCTGCCCCTCTTTACTCGAAAAGAGAGACAAATGAGAGCGGAGCTTTTTCATTGGAAAAACGTTCGCAGTGCACGCCGATTGCCCCCTCTGAGACATTGCGTGCGTGCTCTTTGTCCAAACAAACAACGCATAGATTGTGTTGTGTCATCGGGTGTCAAATAGCGATGACACGGATGCACACATCTTCTAAACGCATTGCTAGTGCTCACCATAATGATTGAAAGAGATCGCTCTTACCACGGAAATGTTTGCACGCTTCAAACAAAACAGTCAATGAAGACGAAGAAGAGGATGATGTGTTCTCCCGGCGCCTATTTATACTATAGTATATATTTTTTTTCATTACACAAAGACATTATATGACTTCTGAAAAATGTGCATTGTGAGTTTTATGCAGTGTTATTTTAGTATTATTCATGTACTATTATTATAGTATGGTAGTATTTTGAATTAGCTTTTATTTTTTTGTTTATACTTTTCCAGTTGTCATTTTCAGTTTAGGTTTTTAGTAATTTTATGTTTTTGTATTTTATTTAATATTTCTGTTTAGCTTAAATTTATATATATATTTTAGTTTTTGTAATTTTACTACATCAATTTAAACTTCTTTTATTTCAGTTATTTCAGTGCATTGCCAAGGTTTATATTTCAGTTCATTTCAGCTTTATTTCAATAAATTATCCTTAATAGTTTTACTTAGTTATGTACTACAAATATGGCAATTTATTTTATTTTCCATTGTATGTGGGGTCAGTCATCTACTTTTGTGTTTTATGAAAGAAAAACAAGTCATATTAGCTTGGAACAGTAATTTAATGATGACTGTATTCTATTTTTAGGGTCATCCAATTAATCTCATTAGGCCAGATTTAAATCCAGGTTGCCACATATGCCATATTCAGAGCTCATGTACACCACCGCTCGCTACGGCCATATTTCCAGTTGTTTCCTAGCACGCACAAGCACATATTCATATGCTGGTTATTGCCAAGCATTACGTGACTCTTAGCAGGGATGCTAAGTGTAATGCAATGGAAACTTTTTTTATCTGCGGCGCTCAAACGTCATGACTGAATGGCTTTCGTTTGGAATATCATGCTGAACCTCTGGGGTGATTTAATGTGCTGTAACATTTATTATGGCTTTATGAATGCGGCACTCCCATGGCGAGCCCAGCTGCCAGTGTTTATGAGACTGACCTCTCACTCAATGGCGGCAGCAGCCTCCGCCAGCCCGTGCCGCAGCGGTGGTTGTGGAGGAATTAAAGAGTGTTGTGGCTGAGAGATTGGATCAGGAAGTGACACAGCCGCTAGGACGTTTAATCACATCACTGCAGGGACTTATCTCAGGAGAGAGTCGGCGACTGGTGGTTCCTCTGCTGTGAGCGCTAGACATGAATGCAGAGTCTGCCGTCGCTGGAGGGTCTGGGTCACGCTGTGTTTTTCAGAATGTGCTTTAACAGCAATCTGCCTCTTTGCCACAGTCTCTATACCAGCAAATTGTGTAGATGTTTATGTGGTCCAAGCACTTCTAAAGAACTGTGTAAGAGAGAATGGAACTAGTTGTCACACTTTTTACTCCCAGAAATATTTCTCAGCACAGGTTTATTATTCAGAGTTTCTGTATAAGCACATATTATATCTGAAGGTCTACAAAAAGCTGTCACCATTGTGTCATCATTATTGCCTACAGCTCATTAAATACATTGACATTATTTATTTTTCAACTTTATTTAGTCTGTAATGTTGTTGTTTGAGCATAAAAAAAGATCTGCAAAGTTACAAAGCTCAAAGTCCACTTCAAAAGGAGATATTTTATTTAACAGAAATCACTTTTCAAAAACTACAACGAACGACTCGTTTGGACTACAATGCATATTTTCCGGGAGTTGTGATATCACAAATATTGACCAATGGGACGAGACCTGGTTGAGCTGCACTAGAGAAGGCAACGAGTGTCATCACTATGTTGGAGACACGCTAGCTTTCCCAAGCCAGATGAACTTAGAGTGGTTACAATCATCCGGGTTTAAATCACGCTCAAATTGATTTGATTTTGACGCAATATTTACACTGAAGCTCGCAGGTAAGAGGTGTGACATTACCCGAGCAGGCGCCGAGTGCTGCCAATCACAACACACCCTGGCCCAGCTAACCAATCACAGCACACTTCGTATTTCAGAAGGCGGGCCTTCATTTGATACAGGAACTATTCGAGCCGTTCATGCCAGACTGGTGAGAGAGGTGTTGTTGTAATAATGTAAAATATGTGAAATATATAATGTGTTTTTCGAACAACCTAGTCTGAGAGCCTGTTCTAGTACACCCCCAAAACAAAATCAAAACTTTGTAAAAGAGCATAATATGACCCCTTTAATACGTTTTATTGGTAAATGTTATTAAAAATGTTTATATTTAATACATTTTGGATCATTCAATGAATTCAGTACTTTAGAAATGTTAATTGATTCTTTTCTTTTCTTTTTATATTTGGAACTACATTACTGTTCAGGATTAGAATCAGTAATATTTAATTAACTAATTAATTTATAAGTTAATACTTTTATTCAGTAGGGATGCATTTAATTGATCAAAAGTGAGAGTAAAGACATTTATATTGTTACAAAGAAAATCATATTTCAAACTGTCTATTTATCAAATAATCCTTAAATCAAGAATATTAAGCCGAACTGAACACTGATAATAATGAGAAGTGTTTCTTGAGCATCAGATCAGCATATTAGAATGATTTCTGAAGGATCATGTGAGACTGAAGACTGGAGTAATGATGCTGAAAATTCAACTTTGATCACAGGAATAAATTACATTTTAACATGTATTACAGTAGACAGCAGTTTTAAATTGTAATAATATTTCACAATATTACTATTTTTGCTGTATTTTTGATCAAATAAATGCAGACTTGGTATGCAGAAGAGACGTAGTGTATGTGTTAGTTGTTGAGTGTCTAAACGGAGTTTGTTCACTCATTCAGAATCTTCTCTATTTCTTTTCTGTCTATTTCTCTCCCTTTTACTCTCTTTCGCAGGCTGCAGAGCAGTTAAGGAAGCTCGGAGAGGAACATTATAAGATGGAAAAAACTGAAGGTGATGGAGGGATGGAGAACTAAAAGTGTGTGACCTGTCGGTGCACCTTCTGTGTCCAACGGCCAGATAATGAGAACATAAAACTGTGAGAAACAGATGGAGCTATAAGACGATTCATCTGTTTTAGTGCAAACAGTTTAAAATTTGAACTAACTTCCTTTTGATTTTTTTTTTCATTCAAGTTAGAAGATAAAATTGACCCCAAAGTTTCTGTTGAGGGCCCTAAAGGCCAAACTTTGTGTGCTAGTAATTGCTTAGTTGAGAGTCAAAATGATTTTTCAGAAAAGTTTGAAATGACAAGTTTTAATCTTTGCTTGTGTGCTCTAAAATAAATGTTGAATAAAGTTCTTTGGCCAAATTAATTTGGCAAAGGAACCATTGAAAACATGCACATAACATGAGCTTCCATAAAATTAAAAAAAGTGTGTTTTTAAAGTGCTTGGAGACTACTGGAAAAGATTTCAACAAGTGAAAAAAAATGTTGAATTGAAGACACTCTAGCGATGCCTTAGCAACCAGACTGAATTTATAAACAATCACCTAGCATACTGTAGAAATTGCATAGCCACACATAAAACTCTCTAACAACTCCCAGGCAACTACTCAAAGCCCTAGAAATCATGTATCAACATATTAGCAACTACTCAGAACATTCCAGAAACACTCCATAAACAACCCAGAACACCCTAGCAACTACTGTACTGGGATATCCTAGAAACCATCCTCTATATTCTAGCAGTGCCCTGGAAAGCACCTTGAACATTGTATCAGCTGCCTAGCAACATCTTAGAAACCACCCTAACAACACTTTAACATCCTAGCCACCACTTAAAACACCCTATAAACCGCACCTATAACAACATAGACACAGCCTAGCATCAACCTACAACTTACTTTAGCAACTCTCTAATAACTCCCAGCCAACACTGCCTAGAAACACACTTGAAACCACCCTAACAACCACTGAACACCCTAGCAACTGCCTAAAATGTCTTAAAGGGGTCATATGATGCTTTTTTAAAGATCATTATTTTGTGTATTTGGTGTAACAGAATATGTTGACATGCTTTAATGTTCAAAAAACACATTATTTTTCAAATACTGTACATTATTGTAGGTCCTCTATGCCCCGCCTCTCTCAAACGCTTCGTTTTCTACAAAGTCCCTCCTTCCGACAAGCGCAGTCTGCTCTGATTGGCCAGCTGACCCAGTGCATTGTGATTGGCCGAACACCGCAAGCACTCGTCGGAAATGTAACGCCCCTTACCACAATTGCGAGCTTCATCTTTCAAAATAAATGTAAAGACAGAGCCCGAAAGGGGAACAGAGTCGCGTGACAGACACAGTGATGAAGCTGGTCTCTCGTGCACTCTCTCTCTCTCTCTCTCTCTCTCTCACACACACACACACACACACGCGCATGCCTAGCAATGCCCTAGCAGAACATTGTAACAACTGCCTAGCACCCTAACAACCACAGAACACCCTAGCAACTACTAGCATCTACTGAAATAACACCCTAAAATATCTCAGCCAGCACTTAAAGCCACAATATAAATTATCTTGCCTAAAACAGCCTAGAAATGACCAGCAACCTCTTTCAACTTAGCAACTGTCTAACAACTCTAACAAACTCTGCAATACACTCAAGATACCATATATCAACGCATTAGCAACCATTCATAACACTCTAGCAAATACCTAGAAACACTAACAACAACCCAGAACACCTTATCAACTACAGTACCAGAATATCCTAGCAAGCATCTAAGAACACTAGCAACCATCCAGTACATAGTGGCAGTGCCCTAGCAACCACAGAGAACACTGTGCCAACTGCCTAGCAACACACTTGATACTGTCCTACCAATTATTGAACACACTAGCAGCCATCTAACAACACATTAGAACATCTTAGCCACCACCTAAAAACACAGTATAAACCACATAGCCTATAATGACCTAGACATGACCTAGCAACCACATACAACTAGGCAACTGTCTAACAACTCTCAGGCAACTACGCAAAATACCCTAGAAACCATGTATCAACACCTTTTCAACCTTTCAGAACACTCTAGAAAACACCTAGAAACACTGTAACAACAACTCAAAACACACTTGCAACTACACTACCAGAATATCCTAGCAACTGTCTTAGCAACCATCCAGTACATCACAGCAACAGCCTAGTAACCACCCTAGCAACCACCTACTGTAAAACCTTAGAACATCTTATCCACCACTTAAAACCACAGTATAAACCACCTTGTCTAGAACCACCTAGAAATGACCTAGCAACCACATACAACTTAGCAACATTCAAACAGCTCCCAGGCAACTACAAAAACATCCTAGAAACCATATATTAACAGCTTAGCAACAACCTAGAACATCCAAACAACTACAGTACCAGAATATCCTAGCAACCGTCTAAGAACACTAACAACCCGCCAGTACAACCATATAGAACAATGTATCAACTGCATGCAAACACCCTAGAATCCACCCTAACAACAATAGAACACCCTAGCAACCATCTAATACCACCTAAAAATACTCTATAAAATTAATGACATGCCTAACAACTTAGAAATGACCTAGCTACCACCTACAACTTAGCAACTGTCCAATAACTCCTAGGTATTTATCAACACCTTAGCAACCACTTAGAGCAGCCCAGAATCAAGATGACAAGTTTTGCACAGACACGCATTTCTTCTGAAATGGTATAGTCCAGTTAAATGTTCTTTTATTCATTAATAGCAGGAACTTTCTCCAGTACATACTGGCAATTTCCAGCCTGTCTTTCTGTAGCCGTTAAAACAGAAAGTGTAATTGATGGCTTCAGGGCAGCTCGCTTAATGAGGGAAATGTGTTCAGCGGATCAGTTTTCCTTTTCCTGCGCCACACCTGCCGGGCTGCAGTTCCGTTTATGCCGGCACACAAATGGCTGACATTGAGAGGCGAAACGTTTTTCTTGTCAAGCCAATTTACAGTGGCATAACAGAAGGTCTCTCTCCCACGCCAGGTGCTCCATCATTCTCTCTGTCAGTGATTCTCAGTGTACTTAAGAACGTGAGCGGGCCCAGTCTGTCTGAGGCGCCATCCATCTGTTCAGGTGTCTGTTATCATAGAGAACGAGGGGTTAGGATCGTTCAGAGCAGACGCCGGGGACGGATGAGCTCTTCAACATGCTACGGTGAAATCATGAATCAAAAAGGAAACTAAATTTGGGTTCACTGTGCTTTTGTTGTCGTAACACTGGAAAGGAAGTTCACAGAAAATGGTCCCCTTCATATTTGGCTGCTTTTACACTGCAAGGTCTAATGCACAGATCCCACATTCTGACATTAATTCCCCCCCATCTGTTTACGTTCACTTACATAGCCGTAACAGACTGTATTTACATGCAAACCATGCAACGCTGCGCTGCCCAAATTGATATGCGCTGTGCTTTCACTGGTTCGCAAAATCAATTCTTTCAGTGCTGTCCAGTGGGCTCGTGTAAATACTGGTGTGTGCTGTTTGGTTTAGACAAGCACTGCTGTTTTGTTGCTCCTTTGGACCATAACTAGATCAATGGCATGATTTTTTTCTTTTTAAATCCAGATCAGATAGAAATTACATACAAAAAACTTGAATTTCTAAGTGAAATATTATTGAAGACAAAGATCCCCATTAATAATATTTTTAAGTATTATTATTTCATAGAAATTAAAAACAAAGAGTGAAGCAGTTTTGTTAAACTATTAGAAACATTTGAAAATTGTGCAACATGCAAATACATGCAGGAATAAAAAGAAAGACATTTTATCATAGCAGACCATCAATTCATCAAGATTAAAACATCACATACTTTGACCATTTAAGTTTAGGTTTATAAGTTGTTATTTGCAAGCAAATATTCATCATAAAAAATATTATTATTGGTGGAATATATATATATTTTTAATGTAATATTCGCATAATACCCATTATACACCTTATATATTTTATAATATATAATATACACACCTACAAGGTCAAGTTTGAAATTATTGCGATTTTTTTATGTTATTGAAAAGGTTCCCTTGTACATTTTTTAATATTTGTAAATTTATTACAGTTTAAATGTTATATATAACATTTAATATTATATATATATATATATAATATATTATTATTCTATGATGCAAAGCGGAATTTTCAGCATCATTCTCCAGTCTTCAGTGTCACATGAAATCCGTCAAAGTTTAAAATGCTCACTCAATGCATTGTGGGATATAGTTATCAGTGCCACTCCACGTAACTGTTTATTAAACATCAAATTATTTGGCTCTGATTTTGTCACTTGCATCATGAAGGATTTTTCTTTCAGTGAGGACCGAAAATGACTGGATGCCAGAAACGTCTGGCAAAGACTGAATCAGACATTCTTTCATTTGTATAGTTTTCTTTTGCTACATTTTTATCTTTTTTTACTTTTCTTGTTTTGAGTTCTCTGAGTGCTCAAATGTTTTCAAAGGCTGTACACTTTGAAGAAAAAAGTTCATACTGCTACTCCTGGAAAAACAACTTTTGTCACCTGTCATTTTAACTCCCTCACAGTTTCAGTCTCTTCACATTACATAAAACTCGTGAACAAGCTGCAACTTCTGTACATGAAAAAGCCGCACAGAATAAGTGACAAAGCCTTGCTTGCTGTCCCGCGAAGGTTGTTTGTCCTCTCCTCTAAAATTGGGTCCTTGTGCTGTCATCCGTTAACTGAGCATTCCCTCCTTCGAGCTACATCACTCCTACCTTGCTATCTTTTCCAGGCTCACAATCCTGAGCTTCTTCAAACGCTTTCATTAAAAAAACACTCCTGGTTGGCTGCTCGCCTGAGTTCGTCGATTGATATTGTTTGATCACTCTGATTGTCAAAAGAGCCCGGTTGTTGCCAGCTACCCACTCTGAAGTTTGTGGCAAACTCCTGGCACACATCACAACAACAACCGCTTGAGAATGTTCATTTATCTTCGGGCACAGTTTATAGGTCGTGAATGCCATTACCAGCCGGACCTGTCTAAAATCCATAAGGAGATACGTGTTTATTAAAAAGATGTCTTGTAATCAATAGCGGTTTTTCCCCTTCGTAGGAGAGCTGCTGTATGTTATCTCACCAGTGAGAGACATTGATAATAGTGGATCAATTTTGTTTTTAGGAGGCTATTTAAACAATCTATAATATCGCAGGAGGGCTAATGCATCTTAGTCAGGCTGCTCGCCTTTGACATCAAGTCAGTTACTTTTGCTGAGGGTTTTGAAATAATGTTGAAAATGGCTGTCAACAGTTTATAGAAGATTAATTGATCTCAGAATAATGGAGGATATGTGCTATTTATATATCAGATACGGGTGGTGTTGCATCACAACTTTATACAAGCACTTCCTTTCGAGTCAACATGAAATCAAAATTAAGCTTATTTACTCTCTCATTACTCGTACCTGCAGGGGCGTCATGCATAAATTATGAAACTTTGATTATGTTTTCAATGTATCTTAATACATACCTTGCCTTTTAGGCCTGATTATATACTTCTAAATGATGAACATAAGTAAGATAATATGTTAATTATATTGCCTTACACTGTCGAACATTTAAAACACTTCCAATTGGCAAGCTCCACAAACCTTATACAGTATGTTATATTCGAGATGGATTTCTTCAAAATGTGTCATGTTTGCAGCCCTGATCATATTTGACCTATACATAGTGATGGAAAAAAATAGATAGAAGTAAAGCTTATATTTCCATGTTTTTGCATTTGTTCGCAAAACATCTGCGTTTTCTTGCAAGTGTTGTGTTTCCCTAAGAAACTTTTCACTTGCTCAAAAAAAGCATTTGCCTTTTTCCACATAAGTACTGCATTCCCCCTAAAAACTTTGCATTTTGGCTTTTCTCGCAAAAGTATTGCATTCCCCAGAGAGACTTTGCGTTCACTTAAGGAACATTTGCATTTTCTTGCGTTAATTGCGTTCTCCCTAGAAACTTTGCTCTCAAAATGTTTGCCTTCTCGTGCAAAAGTATTGCATTTCCCAGATAAACTTTGCGTTCGCTCACAGAATATTTGCATTGTCTTGCAAAAGTAGTGTTATCCCAAAAAACGTTGCATTTGCTCACAGAACATTTGTGCTCTCTAACAAAAGCATTGTGTTTCCCTGAGAAACTTTGCGTTTGCGTGCAAAACACTTGCAAAAAATGTATTGCAATCATCAGAATAACTTTTAATTTACTGGCAACTTGCAAAACATTCAGGTTTTCTTGTGTTATTGCGTTCCCCCTAGACACTTTGCCTTTTCTTGCAAAAGTATTGCATTCCCCCGAGAAACTGCATTTGCTCAAAGAACATGTGTTCTCTTGCAAAAGTATTGTGTTCCCCTGAAAAACGTATTGCGTTCCCTTGAGAAACTTTGTGTTTTACTTGCAAAATATTTGAGTTCACATTCCAAACATTCAAGTTTTCTTGCATCATTGCGTTCCCCCTAGAAACTTTGCATGCAATTTTTGCAAAGTTTCCTGTGTGAACGCAAACATTTTGTGAATTAACGCAAAAGCATTAAAATATAATTTTTCCTCCCATCACCTTGTGCCTGTCACAGTACTGCTGCTGTGTAGGAGCGGGGAGCAAAGGAGCGAGGAGATGTATGAGAATTTTACTAACTTTAATAATCAAAAGGAAACAGGAAAACACACGTAGCAAAGGTTGACATGAACAATTCCAGACAAGGGAGAACAGAATGGGCTAGAACTCAAATAGGGCAGATAACGAGGGGCAGACAGGTGATGAGGATAACTAAATGACAAGGAACATCTGGAACAAATTGGAAACAATTAGAACAGGAACAGGAAGGACCAAATAATGTCATGGAAACACAGGGAAAACAAAACCAAAACCAACCATAAATGTGACATTACTCCATCCTCCCGGAAGGCACATGACAGTACCACCGGGGAGGGGGGGCAGGCGACAGGGAAGGCCTCCAGGGCGGATCAGGGAGTTCGGGGCGCCATGGCAGATCAGGGGACTCAGGAGGCCATGACGGATCAGGGGACTCAGGAGGCCATGGCGGAGCAGACAGTTCAGGAGGCCATGGCGGATCAGGCAGTTCAGGAGGCCATGGCGGAGCAGGCAGTTCAGGGGGCCATGGCAGAGCAGACAGTTCAGGAAGCCATGGCAGAGCAGGCAGACTAGGAGACCATGGCGGAGCAGACAGTTCAGGTTGCCATAGTGGATCAGGGGACTCAGGAGGCCATGGCGGATACTCCGTGACCTTAGCCGGCTCGGCCACCACGGCCACGGGCATATGCCCCCCCAACATTTTCTTGGGGAATCTTAGGAATTCTGGGGGGCGCTCTGGAGGAGCGGGTTCTGGGGGGCGCTCTGGAGGAGCGGGCACTAGAGGACGCTCTGGAGGAGCGGGCACTGGAGGGCGCCCTGGAGGTGCAAGGGGCTGGCTAACTCGGGGGAGTCAGGAGACGAAGGAGGGATGGACAGGACCAGCGGAGACAAAGGAGACTCAGAAGACGAAGGAGGGCTGGACAGGACCAGCAGAGATGAAGGAGAACTTTCTGGAGCAGATTCTGGGGTGAGGATAGGAGCCGAGAACTCTGGAGGTAGCGCCATGTCAAGAGCGCTGAGTCAGAGGCGGCCGGCGGGCTTGACGGCGAGCTGGTTCTGGATCGGGACCGGACACTCCCCAGACACTGGAAGACACCTTCCTTCCAGCTTAGTCCAGTGGTGTCTGGGAGGTCCACGGGGTGATGGTAATTAGCCCCGATCCAGAACAGCGAGTGTTCGGTGCCCCCGATCCACAGAAAAATGCCACGCTATTCCACAAAGGGGAGCATCCTCTGCAGGCTAGGGCTGGCGAAACAAGCGGTTGATTCCATAAGCGCGGGCGAGAAACTGGAAAACAAAAAACTTCAAAAAATGTGAAAAGAAAACACGGGGAGGAGAGGACGCTCACTCTGGTCGGTTCTGGAATTCTGTCACGCTACTGCTGCTGTGTAGGAGCGCGGAGCAAAGGAGCGAGGAGACATAGGGAGAATTTTACTAACTTTAATAACCAAAAGGAAACAGGAAAACACACGTAGCAAAGGTTGACATGAACAATTCCAGACAAGGGAGAACAGAATGGGCTAGAACTCAAATAGGGCAGATAACGGTGATGAGGATATCTAAATGACAAGGAACACCTGGAACAAATTGGAATCAATTAGGACAGGAACGGGAAGGACCAAATAAGGGCATGGAAACACAGGGAAAACAAAACCAAAACCGACCATAAACGTGACAGTGACTTTATACTTACAATACTTCAGGACTTCAAACTTAATTTTATAAGTTGTTTGCATTATCATAGTTTATCTCTCACAACCCAATTAAGTCAAAATGGAATTAAAGTGGTCTGCAGGTGCTGCTTCAAGGGTCTAAAAATTATATTAATATTTCTGGTAATAGATGTATCTTCTGGCCAAGTCAAACATTTGAACCCATTTCATTCAAACAGTTATTCTACAACTCAACAAATGTAAATACACACAATGCCAAATGCACTTTCATGCTTATCAGCTGGATACAGTCTGGTATTCATACAAACACTGTAATTATTTTTGGTTCCTGGCATTTGGACTTTGCTAGACTCGTACAAAATTTCCATTCCATGGAGGACTGTGTGCTCAATTTCAAGTATGAAATGACAGCGTCTTTCTACTTGGGTATATGTCACGAATGCATCATGTCAGTCGAAACACTTGTCTCATAGCACGTCCACTTGACCATAATCAGCCATTCTAGGAACATCTGTCTAAAGTTGATGGAATGCTAACAAGCAATTTCAAGTGGCATTTCAGGATTGCAGAACAGGGTGATCACCAAAATGCGTGACCCTCATCCCAACGAGATTCCTTGGAAGACAATCATTTCTCAGTGAAATGAGTGAAGCATTAAATCTGCACCAGGTCTCCTATATGGTTGGACGGGTGATGAGCAACAGACCATGCGAGAACATGACTTGTCATGCTGTTCTTCTCATCACAAAATGCATCTGAAATCACAGTTATTCCACAATAATGGATTACGGAGTGAAAATGCGTGCTAGTTAACGAGAGGATTCTGGTGCTGTTTATTATTCCCACAGATTCAAGGTTTGGAATCTTCTGAAGTGCCTCTTGTTTTTCAGATCCTGTTGTCCTTGAAAGACTGTAGTTTGGTGAACAGATGCTTGAGTATTGGTTGACTCCTACTGTGTATGTATGTGTGCCTCTACCTGTACACACCTGCTGTAAATGAGGCAAGAAATTGAACGCTTCCCTTGGCAGAACAGTGTTGCCATCCTCCCCCTCCACACCTCCTCCTCTTCCTCATCTCTTCACTTCAGTGGCCCAGCCTGTATTGGTTACACTGTAAATGTTGCCCATATTCATCACAAAGTGAAGGAAAGCCAAGAGGACACGCTGTGGAGCGTCTAATTGAGAACGAAAGGCATCCTTGAAAAGAGAATGGAGGAAAATGCCATCCTGGATGCTGTTGAATCTATATTTTAGTCATAAAAGTTTGAGAATATCTTTTAACTTATGTTAGTATTCCCATTGCGTTAAGCTGACTGCACAAGTATGATTTTGCCAAGTATAACATGCTGAGTGTGACATTCACTCAGTTTTCAGTTGTGTTTTCAATGAATCTTTGCCTCCAATGAAGTTCTGACAGTGTCAGAAAAAAAGATATTGCACAGCTTTAGAAATGTAAAAATATTTTCTTTATGAGCATTTAAACGTGCCCTATATTTTACTGTTGTACAGATTTGTATTTTGTGTGTGTGTGTGTGTGTGTCAAACTTGTGATGCTTCAATCTTGAACCACCAATTTAATGTTATACCGGATGAAAGTTAATTTACTTTTTCCTCACACAATAGATATCAAATAGATTTCTGATGTCTTGGAATAGAAAACACACACACAAAAAATGTACTAAGTTTATAACTCGTTTCATGGTGCTCTTTCTTTCGCTTTTTCCTTTCTTTTTCAATCAGCTTGTATATAAACAAAATTAAAAATGAAATGACTGATTAAGTAATGATTAAATGATGACAGATTAAAATATGAAGTTCAGGCTTGGGTTATGATGGCGTCCTCCGGAATTGAGCTGAATACAGCACTATCATAATCTATGAATGATATCTAATATATATAATCAAAATCTTGTCAAAAAATCCTTTTTCCATAAATATATATATATAATATTCAGAGCAGAAAACAGATATTTTAAATTACACTGAACAAAATTATAAACCCAACACTTTTGTTTTTGACCCCATTTTTCATGAGATGCCACTCGTCACTGACTTTTTTCTGTACACAAAGGCCTTTTAATATATTTACATTTACATTTAGTAAATTAGCAGACACTTTTATCCAAAGCGACGTACAACTAAGGAAAAAGTAATTAAAACTAAACGCTAAAACTCTATAAATACTATATACACATTTAAGAAAATAAAATAAATTAAATAAAAATGACAAAAGCATACAACAACATTTCAAAACTAAAACATTTAAATGAAAAACAAAAATAAAGCTAAAAACAATTAAAAATATTAAAGAACAAAAGGTATGAGAGTATAATAATGATTCGAACATAACACTAAGCCAAAAAAACAAAAAAAACAACTACAAGGTGTATGTACAGCCACATTTAATTTCCATTTTGTATGGTGAAGTACTGAAATAACTCAAATTAAATAAAAGTAAAACTTAATAAAAAGCATATATAGCATAATAAAAAACAAACTAATAAAATGACAACATTACTACAAATGTAACTAAAAGAAAATAGATACTAATACAAATCAAAGTACATTAGTTCATCAGTAATCCTAAAAAAATAACACTGAGGCAAACACACATGCTAAAATAACAACTTACTGACACATAGTAAGAAATAGATTATAAAAAAACTGAAACAGAAGTGGAAAGAAGAGAGATAAAAAGCGATACTTATGTCATTTGCCGGTGTCCTGCCCGGTGGAGACGCACGCTAGAGTCGATGCTCTTTACACTCTTCGGTCTTACCACGACCGCAGCCGCGACCGCTTCCGCGGTAAACTAAGCTTCTTTTCTTTTATTTGTTTAACAAAACTCCAATTGAATTCAGCTGGACACACTTTCATGTTTATCACAACAAATGGCCAAGCAAACGCACGACACTGACAAGGTACGCGATACAGTACGAGACCACGCGATACAGTATTTCTCTCAAATATTGTTCACAAAACTAAATCTGTGTTAGTGAGCACTTCTACTTTGCCAAGATAATCCATCCACCTCACAGGTTTAGCATATCAAGATGCTGATTAGACAGCATGATTATTGCACAGGTGTGCCTTAGGTCAGCCACAATAAAAGGCCACTCTAAAATATGAAGTTTTATCACACAGCACAATGCCACAGAAGTCGCAAGTTTTGAGGGAGCGTGCAATTGGCCTGCTGACTGCAGGAATGCCAGCAGAGCTGTTGCCTGTGAATTGAATGTTAATTTCTCTACAATAAGCCGTCTCCAAAAGCATTTCAGAAAATTTGGCAGTACATCCAAACGGCCTCACAAACGCAGACCACGTGTAAACACACCAACCCAGGACCTCCACATCCAGCATCTTAACCTCCAAAATCGTCTGAGACCAGTCACATAGACAGCTGCTGCAACAATCGGTTTGCAAAACCAAAGAATTTCTGCACAAACTGTCAGAAACCGACTCAGGGAAGCTCATCTGCAAGCTCGTCGTCCTCATCGGGGTCTCGAACTGACTGCAGTTCGTCGTCGTAACCGACATGAGTCAGCAAATGCTCACATTCGATGGCGTCTGGCACTTCTGAGAGGTGTTCTCTTCATGGATGAATCTCGGTTTTCACTGTACAGGGCAGATGGTAGACAGCATGTATGGTGTTGTGTGGGTGAGTGGTTTGCTGATGTCAATTTTGTGGATCGAGTGGCCCATGGTGGCGGGGGGGTTATGGTATGGGCAGGTGTATGTTATGGACAACGAACACAGGTACATTTTATTGATGGCATTTTGAATGCACAGATATACCGTGAAGAGATCCCGAGGCCCATTGTTGTGCCATTCATCCACGACCATCACCTCATGTTGCAGCATGATAATGCCCGGCCCCATGTTGCAAGGATCTGTACACAATTCTTGGAATCTGAAAATATCCCAGTTCTTGCATGGACAGCATACTCACCGGACATGTCACCCATTGAGCATGTTTGGATGCTCTGGATCGGCGTATACGACAGCTTGTTCCAGTTCCTGCCAATATCCAGCATCTTCGCACAGCCATTGACGAGGAGTGGACCAACATTCCACAGGCCACAATCAACAACCTGATCAACTCTATGCGAAGGAGATGTGTTGCACTGCGTGAGGCAAATAGTGGTCACACCAGATACTGACTGGTTTTCGGACCCCCCAATACAGTAAAACTGCACATTTTAGAGTGGCCTTTTATTATGGTCAGCCTAAGGCACACCTGTGCAATAATCATGCTGTCTAATCAGCATCTTAATATGCCACACCTGTGAGGTGGATGGATTATCTCGGCAAAGGAGAAGTGCTCACTAACACAGATTTAGACAGATTTGTGAACAATATTTGAGAGAAATAGGCCTTTTGTGTACATAGAAAAAGTCTTAGATATTTGAGTTCAGCTCATGAAAAATGGGGGCAAAAACAAAAGTGTTGCGTTTATAATTTTGTTCAGTGTAAAATAATATTTCACAGTATATCTAAAGACTTCCAAAAACTTCCAAATCATTAACCAGTTCTTTGAAGAGAACTGTATTTTTTTTTTTTAATTTAATTTAATTTTATATATTCAACCCTATTCATAATTTATATAATACAACAAGACAAGGATTGGTTTTCACATTCCTAATGCTGATAGTCAAAAGTCTGTGTGTGTGTGTGACTACCATTGCCTTTTCCCAACAAATTTCAGGACAGTGATTTGATGAGGGCTGGGACATGTTCTGCTGAAGGCCTTTGAAAAACAGTTCTGGCTCAGTGCCGCTTTTCAAAGATTAGAGCTTGTTTTTTCTCCTATTTTTACTTGCACACAGTGCAGTTTCCCCATCTGTTGTCTGTTCTTTGTCTTATTCCAGCTCTCAATCCTGTTTATTTAAAGTAAGGTGATATCACCAGCTTAAGCGGAGTGGGAACATTCCAAAAGCTTTTACCATAAAATGCACCTGTCACGAGTATTGTGTGCTGCTTTATTGACTCTACATTTTACAAGCCCAGAGACTTCATATAGCAAATTAATAATGTCTTCCAGAAGACAAATAGCACCAAAGGTTTCTCTTCGTCCTTTATTAGCCTCACTGCACCATGCGAAGGGCCTTTTATGTAAAATCAAGGCTCCACCAACCCCATTATGCCCTTGTTTGTAGCATTAAAATATGTTCTGCACAAGTACAACTAAGATTACGCCTGCACTTCATGTGCATGAAAACTCTTTTTCTGTTTGGTCAGTACAATTATGTCACAAACAAAAATAGCTCTATTCACCAACCACCACACACATTGATTTAATATGGATCAACCGTCTGTTGATTGTGGAAACGCTGAGATGGCAGTATGGGTTGGTGTCCTTCGCGAGCTGGATTCCTAACGTAACTATGGATTCTCGCAGAGTGCTGCACTTTTCCCCTCATTGTTGGATAAATAGCTTGTTAACATTGAACCCGGTTTGCCTATATTATTTAAACACAGATTTTTCTTGTGTTGACTGTGCAAATGCTCCGTGTGATACATTATGCTGGCATGAAGCCTGTATAACCCTCGGGACTGGGTTGGACCTTTTCCTCTTTAAAAAGAATAGTTAGATTTTTCTGACATCAAATTAGAGGGAGTGACACATAAATGCTTTTTGACAACATGGTTCTCTTAAAGTCAATATGGTAAAAAAAAAAAAAAACTATAACTAAAAAAAAATTTCACTTTACAAATACAACAAAAATTGTCATCAAATTGTGAATAAAAGAAATGACTGAAGTATGTTTTACAAGAAAATACTATTTCAGCCTTTCTTCTACAAAATGTCATGTTTATTTCAATATGATACTTTCTGTTTCTTTAATATTTTGTGAAATTTGTTAGCGATTTCTAAGTGAAAGTAGTTCCAAACTAAATCCTACACCAAGCTCTGTGAATATTGTTGTGGTGTGCAACAATATTTGGTAGTCAAATGCAAAAATTAATATTCTGTCGTGATCATTTACTCATCCTCATGTTCCAAACCGATATAACTTTATTAACTTTTATTAATTTTAATGTAGATGGTTAACCCTTTAACACTGAACCCTATTTTGAATGTAACCGGGTTGGTTCAAAATATGTTTCAAAAGAGAAAATTCACAGTTTTATGTTATAATGTGTGATTTATTACAAGACACACTGAAACTGAGTGATACTACTAGAATGTTTTAAAATTATAAGATGAAATTCAAAACATATTCTTTTGTGGTTGAAATACCTTTAGCTGCGAGAACTGTACAAGAAGTTTGAGTCGGAAAGTGCAAGTGAGAGGATCGACAGAAAGCAGTGGGACGACAGCAAGTGTATGATCCTGAGGGACTTCCTGATCCAGACAGAAGAATAAGTAGTGGTCATTCAGCTCGACATAAACTAGAGTAGGACAGAGGTGATAGTGTCAGTCCCAAATGACAGGAACATAAAAGGAGTCTGAGGAACAAAGAAACATGAGGAACTGAAGGAGAAGCTATTGGAAGTATGTGGCAACTCAAAGCCAAGCTACTTCCTTAGAAGCATAATTCAGACAAGTGCAGTCCAACGAACCCCCAAGCCCCCAGAGGAACAGCCATCCAGAAATAAGTACAGAGGAGACCGGGCTTGGTGCCACACATGGAAGCCGTCACGATTGACTATTGGCCGGTTGCATAATTTGATAAAAACAATAAAAACAGAAATATTTATACAATTTAGAATAATTGTTTTCTATGTGAAAATATTGTAAAATATCATTTATTTCTGTCATCAAAGCTGAATTTTCAGCATCATTACTCCAGTCTTCAGGGTCACATGGGTTAAAACAACCCAATTTGGGTTGTTATTAACCCAACGGCTGGGTAAATATAGGACAGAACCCATCTTGGGTAAATTACCACGCAAATTGGGTTGTTTATTTAACCCAGCATAATGGGTTGATTTAACCCAGCTAATGGGTTTATTCATTTTTATTATATTACTAGCTTATTTTTTACTTCATTAAGTAAGGTTTACAGATTAACTTAAATCCTCTAAACTTTTCTAAAATACTCCACGCAACCACTGGTTGCATGATAACTTCCTTTATTTTGCTTTATTTATAATTTACAGCATTGCTTATATAATTTTTAATAGGCTATACATATTGCCTATATTTAAACTCGTTTAACAAACATTAGAACAAAATTTCAACATTAAACAGAAGTAATTCACGTGTAATCGGCCAGTCTCTGTTATTCTTTTTCCACCGTAACAGCACTGGTTCTCGTGCCCGAGCTGGAGTAGTGTTCGGAGGGGAACTGCTAACGGACCGCCGCCCAGCATTTCACTCTAGCCGAAACATGCTGTGACTCCATAACCTGCCAATAAACAAACAATAAACAGCTCTGAGGATATGTTTTGACATCCAAACAAAGTATTATATTCTGTATCTTTATGAATAAAATCGTTCATTTTATGCAAAGCATCAGGCTTTTCCATCACGCGAAAAGACCGTGACACTGGTCAAAGGTGATTCACACCGGGCGCCTGTGAATATATGTTGCTCTGCATAAAATGTAACTATATACAGCACAGTAACGATTTTATAAAGATAAAATAAAATGTACACAAACCTGTATTTTACCGAAGAATGCATCAATTCGATGGCACTTAGAACTGCTCTCTCATGAAGAGAAGACGCAAAATCACCGCGATAAATAACTCAACTGCTGCGTAACGTCTGACCCTGGATCTGAGTAACACTAAAACTACACAAACATTGGGTTGTTACATTTGACCCAGGAGCTGGGTAACACAAAAACTACCCAAACACTGAAAAAATAACCCCCAAAAAAAGATTTTTTAGAGTGTGATCTTTCATAAATTACTCTAATATGCTGATTTGCTGATTAACAACATTCTGATTATCAATGTGAAAACAGTTTGTGCTGCTTTATATTTTTGTAGAAACTTGATAAAACAGCATTTATTTGGAATATACATTTTTGTAATGATGTAAATGTATTTACTGTCAATTTTTGATCAATTCAGTGCATCTTTGCTGATTAAAAGTATCAATTTCTTTAAAAAAGTACTTTTTTTTCATTCAAGACAATGCAGTATTTTGTTGTTTTTTTCACTTTTTGTTCAACCTGTTATGACATTTTACCTTTTAAAAATAATCCTGTGATATTTCTGACATTGAATTTGAAAGACTGACACCATACAAGTTTTTCTGCACTGGCCTTCAACCCATAATGAGTTTTTATTCTTTTTACAAGACATGTATGGTTCTTTTAGGACTTATTATCTACAGGGGTTGAACAAAATAATGTGAACACCTGAGAAACAGGCAGTATTTCTTTATGAAGTTGCTTTACCGCCATTTGCCTTCATTACAGCTTCCAAACGTCCTGGAATAGGTTCATACACGTTTTGAAAAGTCTCCAGTTGAATCAGAACATCTTGTTCTGTTGTTTCAGAGATGTTGGAGGAGGAAATTGTCCAGGTTTTATAATCATCACACCATCTTTTTCACATTTTATTATTGGTGTCTGTGATTAAGGTTTTAGCACTCTTTCATGAATGTTGGCTTTGTGAATTTTTCTGTGGTCAGTTTTTGTGGAAATAGGCTCTTTAAGGTGAATATTGAGGTTTGCCTCACTTTGCTGCAGAACTTTTGTGTTATTTGGACACAATTCTTTAGTGACTGACTCTCCCAATCATTCACTTTCAGTTGTTTGCCCACTATTATTCTCTGCCGGGGAAGTCCTGCCATGCTTTGAATACACAGTCATAATCGTAAAAGCGGTTGTTATTAAAACACCAAACATTTGGGCTGTTTAAGGCTTCCATGATTTGGTGTTCCCATTATTTTGTACCCCTGTATCTATCATTTACTTGTTTTTTTTTATTATATGTAGCATATAAGTTTCAAATCAGCTGTGATGGGTTTGAAATAATTCCTACTTTAAGAATGTACATACTTATTGGTTGCAGGAAAACAAAGTGCATGTTAAACGTATAGACCGAAATACAAATCGAGCAAATCCTCTGCTCTGAGTCAGTGAGTGGGTGTCCATCCATTTCACATTTTTACCATTTTGTTGGCTTCCATCAGTAAGCGTGCTTTAATGATTGCCTGTAATCAGGTTTGGAACATCCTCTTTCCTCCCATTAACATCGCATTCATTTCTGCAGGAGCATGAAATCAAGGTTATAGTAATTTTGCTTGAATCTGCAATTTATGCAAAAGGAACGGGATTGAAATTATATAAATGCAAGCAAAACATCATTTCTGCAAAGTGCAACTCCCACCAAAACATTAGATCTTGTGTGGTTATCGTGTGGTTCGTTGATGAGAATTTGGCTTCCCCGTGCAAGCGCTTCAGCCCACAGTTAGGGAGCTGGTTCAGAGTTGGGCGTTGAGGGTTACTTGTTTGTTCACATCTGTCTGTGTGATTGAAGTAAGCTTAACGCATCCCTGCAAAGCACATGCAACCAAGGGCAAACATTTTCCCAGGGGAAAGGGATTAGGTTCACCCTCACTGACATATATGTAGCAACTAGCAATTCTGTCCATCAGCCACTCACCATTGCAAAGGGTGTAATTGTGGAACTGATGTATAATTAGTGGGCCTGTCTGTGAAGTAAGACCACATGAAATTAATTGAGTGTCGGGATGTTTTTGCATCTAATTCAGCCCAGTAGAACTCTCTGACAACAGTGTGGGATGTGTGTGTGTGTGTAGGCCTGGTTGAAGGCAGGGAGGGGTTAGTGTGAGCCCCCATGAGATCATCTGGGAATTGGTACTCTAGAAAAAAGGACATTTTGTGGTTTGGGTTTAATGTGGGATTATGTTAGTCACTAAGATGCTAAGACTTCATACTGTGCTCAAAACTTTGCAGAAAGGGTGTGGAGAGGGTGTTTCAAAAGGCATAACATCTCCACATGCATTTTCTACACATACTCTTGTTACCATGTATTATATTCATTTTTTCCCCACATGGATGAATGAATGAATGAAATGAAATGTATTGAATTTCACATCTTCGTGTTGTTATTTGTATATACATACAGTATATGTCTAAAATTCATTAATAATTTTTACATTATTTTTTTCCAGTTGAATTAGCTTAGCATTCCTGTGACACTTTCATCTTCCAGGGTAAAACCCCTGTTGTAGAGTATAAAACATGAGAATTAGGCCTATTAATATAATGAACTTTTGTAGCAATTAACCTCACAATTTGTCCCAAACCACCATTCATTCTAAATTTTAAAGTTGCGATAAGTAGTGTAACTTTTGATTAATGATGTAGTACCATCAAAGTGTTTAGCCCGTAAGTGAAATTTCTTGAACTTTGATAATAATTCGAAATCCACCACAAAAAAGCATATGTGAATGGCTCCATTTCATTAAAAGTAATTTCTGTATGTAAATAGACTGCATAGTCCTGGCTAAAATTTGATATTATAAAATTAAATATAGTATTATTGTTAATGATTATAATATTATGATAATTGATTTCTAAGTCCCAGTCAATTAAAAAAAAAAAACATTTGTTTTGGTAATGCAATGAATGTGCAGTTGTCTTTATGCCTCAACATTAAATAAATTGAAATAAATTCATACAACATGAGGGTGCATAAAAGATGACAGAGATTTTATTTATTTATTTAATAACTATCCCATTTGCAATGGAAACCATTGTAATGTGAAATTATCTAAATTCACCAACATAATAAAATAAAACAAATACCTTTAAACATATTAAAGTAAGTTTATCTTAACTCTCTATAAAGGACAACTCAGGCTTATTGGAAAAAAATCTTTTTTGCAAAATGATATTGCTGCTGCTTGTACGTTCGCGGCACTTTAAAAGTGAAATGAGTGGAGCTAAAAGCATATTTAATTTTATCCAAAACAAATTAAACGTGAATTTGTGTACGTGTACATTTTACTATGATGGTTGTTGTATCACAGCAGTTCACAAATTAAATGTCTGGTAAGTGGCGCTAAAAGGTTAGTGCTGCATCGCGTTTAAAAATAACGTACCACCTAGAATAAACCATACACAAAACATATCTGATACTGTTAACAAAAGCAAACGTGAGATAAGAAACACAATTGCTGAAGTGACCATGTCATTTTAATTTGCTTCAACAAATCTTTGAGCTGTTTATTGTGACTCATGAGTAATGGGACTTTTACCCGCGCAAGTGCAATGCTGTACCAGGTGCGCTACCGAGCAAGTTTACTTCAGAAAAAACATACTTACAGAGCTGGTTATGTGAAGCAGATCTCGTAATTTATTATTTTACAAATAATGCACTATTGTAAAACTGTTTTGAGGTCAAAACATAGTATTGTGAAAAGAGAAGCATGTTTTTGCCCTGAGACAGTGTTGCATATGCACATGGCCTTTAGTGAAGCTGTGCTCTTTTCTTTTCTCAGGTTTGAGCGGATTTAAACACTCACTGCTTTGATTCCCAATAGATAGTATGATGAACATCAGATCTGAGTAATCGGATTAATTTCATCTTTAAATTTCATATTAGATTATGTAAACTGTGAGCAGTCCATTGACACGAAACAGTGTAAGTGTGGTGTGAGCGCTAACTCTAGTGTCGGCTGGAGGAAGTGTTAAATGAGGCTCATTGGTCTGGTCCCTTGGCTGGTGCCGCAGATGGTCAGAGGTCTGAGCCAGCATGCGTGGAGGGTGCCATACTGGTAATTAAAAGCAGAGCAGAAGGTTTGATCATGAAATGTGTGTGGTGTGTTGTGGTAAGACTGTAAACACCAGACTTTTCTAAACCACCATCAGTTCCAGACTGATGACCTTCCTGCATGTTCTGTGATCAAAAGAACAGACTTCCTTACCATAAATGATAATGCATTGTATTGAAAAGTGTGTGTGTGGTATATATATACAGTGGGTACGGAAAGTATTCAGACCCCCTTACATTTTTCACTCTTTGTTATATTGCAGCCATTTGCTAGAATCTTTTAAGTTCATTTTTTTTCCTCATTAAGGTACACACATCACCCCATATTGACATAAAAACACAGAATTATTGACATTTTTTGCAGATTTATTAAAAAAGAAAAAATGAAAAAATGAAATATCACATGGTCCTAAGTATTCAGACCCTTTGCTCAGTATTTAGTAGAAGCACCCTTTTGATCTAATACAGCCATGAGTCTTTTTGGGAAAGATGCAACAAGTTTTTCACACCTGGATTTGGGGATCCTCTGCAATTCCTCCTTGCAGATCCTCTCCAGTTCTGTCAGGTTGGATGGTAAACAGGTTGGTGGACAGCCATTTTTAGGTCTCTCAAGAGATGCTCAATTGGGTTTAAGTCAGGGCTCTGCTGGGCCATTCAAGAACAGTCACAGAGGTGTTGTGAAGCCACGCCTTCGTTATTTTAGCTGTGTGCTGTGGGTCATTGTCTTGTTGGAAGGTAAACATTCGGCCCAGTCTGAGGTCCTGAGCATATCCTGGAGAAGGTTTTCGTCCAGGATATCCATGTACTTGGCCGCATTCATCTTTCCCTCGATTGCAACTAGTCGTTCTGTCCCTGCAGCTGAAAAAACCCCCACAGCATGATGCTGCCACCAACATACTTCACTGTTGGGGTTGTATTGGACAGGTGATGAGCAGTGCAATGGTTTTCTCCACACATACTGCTTAGAACTTTTTGGCCTTATTTCTATCTTGGTCTCATCAGACCAGAAAATCTCATTTCTCACCATCTTGGAGTCCTCCAGGTGTTTTTTAGCAAACTCCATGCGTGCTTTCATGTGTCTTGCACTGAGGAGAGGCTTCCGTCGGGCCACTCTGCCTTAAAACCCCGACTGGTGGAGGGCTGCAGTGATGGTTGGACTTTCTACAACTTTCTTCCATTTCCCGACTGCATCTCTGGAGCTCAGCAACAGTGATCTTTGGGTTCGTCTTTACCTCTCTCACCAAGGCTCTTCTCCCCCGATAGCTCAGTTTGGCCGGCCGGCCAGCTCTAGGAAGGGTTCTGGTAAATCTGCAAAAATGTCAACAATTCTGTGTTTTGTGTGCTGTCAATATGGGGTGCTGTGTGTACGTTTAATGAGGAAAAAAAATTAACTTAAAATTAACTTAACACACAGCACCCCATATTGAAGAAAAACAAGAATTGTGACATTTTTGCAGATTTATTAAAAAAAAAAACTGAAATATCACATGGGCCTAAGTATTAGACCCTTTGCTGTGACACTCATATAAACTCAGGTGCTGTCCATTTCTTCTGAACATCCTTGAGATGGTTCTACAACTTCATTTGAATCCAGCTGTGTTTGAATATACTGATTGAACTTGATTAGGAAAGGAAAGCCACACATATGTCTATATAAGACCTTACAGCTCACATTGCATGTCAGAGCAAATGAGAATCATTAGTTCAAAGGAACTGCCTGAAGAGCTCAGATACAGATTTGTGGCAAGGCACAGATCTGGCCAAGTTTACAAAAAAAATTCTGCTGCACTTAAGGTTCCTAAGAGCACAGTGGCCTCCATAATCCGTAAATGGAAGACGTTGGGACGACCAGAACCCTTCCTAGAAATGGCCGTCCAGCCAAACTGAGCTATCAGGGGAGAAGAGCCGTGGTGAGAGAGGTAAAGAAGAACCCAAAGATCACTGGGGCTGAGCTCCAGAGATGCAGTCAGGGAGATGGGAGAAAGTTGTAGAAAGTCAACCATTCACTGCAGCCCTCCACCAGTCGGGGGCTTTATGGCAGAGTGGCCCGACAAAAGCCTCTCCTCAGTGCAAGACACATAAAAGCCCGCATGGAGTTGTGAGATGGTGAGAATAAGATTCTCTGGTCTGATGAGACCAAGAAAGAACATTTTGGCCTTAATTCTAAGCGGTATATGTGTGGAGAAAACCAGGCACTGCTCATCAACTGTCCAATACAGTCCCAACAGTGAAGCATGGTGGTGGCAGCATCATGATGTGGGCGTGTTTTTCAGCGCAGGGACAGGACGACTGGTTGCAATAAAGGGAAAGATGAATGCGGCCAAGTAAAGGGATATCCTGGACAAAAACCTTCTCCACAGTGATCAGGACCTCAGACTGGGCCGAAGGTTTACCTTCCAACAAGACAATGACCCTAAGCACACAGCTAAAATACGAAGGAGTGGCTTCACAACAACTCACAACTGACTGTTCTTGAATGGCCCAGCCAGAACCCTAACTTAAACCCAATTGAGCATCTCTGGAAAGACCTAAAAATGGCTGTCCACCAACGTTACCATCCAACCAGACAGAACTGGAGAGGATCTGCAAGGAGGAATGGCAGAGGATCCCCAAATACAGGTGTGAAAAACTTTCCCAAAAAGACTCATGGCTGTAATAGATCAAAAGGGTGCTTCTACTAAATAATGAGCAAAGGGTCTGAATACTTAGGCCATGTGATATTTCAGTTTTTTTTTAATAAATCTGCAAAAATGTCAACCATTCTGTGTTTTTCTGTCAATATGGGGTGCTTGTGTAAATTAATGAGGGAAAAAAAATTAACTTAACTGATTGTAGCAAAGGGCTGCAATATAACAAAGACTGAAAAATCTAAGGGGGTCTGAATACTTTCCTTACCACTGTATATTATATATACTATAGTAATATTTTTTTTTTGTGCTGTATTACTTAATAAAACTCTCAATAATTTCTTCTAAGCTAGGAAACCAAACAAACCAGCTTAAGATGATTAGAAGATACCCAAACTTTGAGTTTAAGTAAAAACAGATAAAAAAAATATTCCATCTTGAGAGAGGGAATGAACTAATAGTATTATTTAGTTTATATAGTGTATTTATTAAACATTTGGTTAACATTGTATTATCAACCCATTTTCGTTTTATTCCATTGTAGTTGAGTAATTTTGTTATGCGCATTCGTCATTCTTGATTTTTTAAATAACTCCATTTAGCTTTCATTTCTTTAATTTTTGTATTTATTTTTATGGTAATAAAATACCTTATATTAAAAATGTTTTTGGGAGAAAAAAACGAACATAGTCAGCCTCAAAATTTTTAGAGAGTGTATATTGAGGCTTGATTTCATAATTAATCTGCAATGCTTAACGGGGTATGTGTGGAGAGTTGCTGCTGAACTATGTAACAGTGGTGGAGGATTTCTGTCCAGCATACGGGGTAATGGGTTTTACTATATATAATTAGGATATATATATTTATAATATATTAATATATATATATACTGTCTATATATATGATATATATACTTCTCGGTATACAACACAAATATATCCAGAGGCTACGTAACATTTCGACTAACTTGGAAATGAGCGTTCTCAAGTGAGGGAAGAAGATGAAAGAATGGGATGAAATGGGAGTGTGTGGGTTTACATTGTCCCAGGATGTACAACATAAAATTCATGAGAACTTAAAATTGGAAGACACTGATGGATTCATAAGAGACACATCTGTCATAACATACACGGTTCAAATCCTTAACCATAAGTATAAAACTTACGCGTGTAACTCTTCTGGACCGTTTACTTTTTTCGGGTGATAAATTTGGTAGAAAAAATCAATATAGACTTACATTTTAAGGAGGGACCAGAAACACTTTTGGGTGGATTCTTCTCTCTTGGGCCAGTAAATATGCAACTCCCTGGCAACAAACCTATAATGTGTTAGCACATTGATGGTGGGTTTGGCCTGAAAAAACTCATATTGTCTGCATTTCACAAAGGTCTTTGGTTATTTTTCAAATTAATAAGGTTTTAAACGCAATATTTCATCTCTCCGCTTGTCAGAAAAAGGGTCAAATGTAATCAAAATGTAATTTATAAAACCATTTTACATTTAAACATCTTTGAAAGATTTCAGTTTAAATGCTAGGCATTTAAAATTCTAATCTTATCTAATCTGTCACTTTTTTTATTTGTGTACACAGTAGATGTAATTTCTGTATTTTGCAGTCATGCAGTGGTGTCTGAGATGACACCTGAGGCAATGAAAGTGAAATATTGTAATGGACTGTCGATCCAAACACACCATTTCTGGGTGAAATTCCTTGAGGGCTGCTCTACCTTTCCGAGAGTTGGGATATTTATTTGATCAATGGCAGCCATCAGGCTGTAAAACAAGCTGTGCTATTTTATATCAAGAAGCGGTAACATTTTGCTGTCTTAAATGGCAGCTTCAGGCATGTTTATACATCTAGTGTTTGTACTTGAACATACAACATTGTGCAATTTCATGGCAAACTTATTTTGGAGATATTGATTGCCTTCAAGGATTGACACAGAGATTTTGCAAAGAAACGCAAAGAAATCTTGTTGGTCATATACTGCTTAGCTTTAAACATCTCATCGATTATTAAGTCTGTACTGAAAGTCTTCCATGAAAGATAATGTTGTCAACATATATGAGCTTTTCAGCCTTGAAATAGTTAAACCAGGGAAGCTTTTTACCCTGGGTTTATGTACACTTGTGTTATATGCGACTTTTAGGTTTCCAAGACTTGAAATTTAACTCTGCATCAATGCATTTCTTCATGAAAACAGATTTGGAGAAATGTAGCATTACGTCACTTGCTCACCAATGGATTCTGAATGGGTGCCGTCAGAATGAAAGCCAAACAGCTGATAAAAACATCACAATAATCCACAAGTAATCCACACCACTCCAGTCCATCAATTAACCTCTTGTGAAATGAAAGGTTGCGTGTTTGTAAGAAACAAACCCATCATTAAGACACTATTAACTTTAAACTGTTGCTAAAATATGAGTACTCTATCCATAATAATGCTTCCTCCAGTGAAAAAGTGGTCTGGTCTGAATCAGTAGAGAAATCTGCTCAGATCAAACACTGGTTCAAAAACAACCCCCCCCTTCCTCCAACAAAAACACAAACAAACAAAAGAATAATCAAAACCAGTCCAAAACAGCTCTAAACAAATATGTTGTGGATTTTGATGTGAGAGACAACAGGAGATGTACTTTTTTCACTGGAGGAAGCGTTATTATGGATTATAGACTCATATTTTGGCCAAAAGTGATGGTTTGAAGTTAAAAATGTCACAAACATGCAGCTTTTGGCTTCTCAGGACATTAACTGATGGACTGGAGTGGTGTGGATTACTTGTGGATTATTGTGATGTGTTATCAGAGGTTGGACCTCGACCGGCCAATTCCATGCAGAGGATCCACTGGTGAGGAACTTATGGGTGAACTATTCCTTTAAAATCTTGTCCATCTCTATGAATGTTGCCATGTAAATCTTTTCTGAGCTCCATTCTAACATACTAAGAAAGTTGTACCTTAAAGGAAGCTCAATTCTATGTAATGAGTCAATGTTACTCAAAATCTGAAATGCAGCCTCAACATTATTAAGTACAAATCACCTGGAGTGACTGAACGATTGTAGATTGATCAATCTAAAGAACAAGGTAACCAGTTAACAGCCTGATTAATCACACACAAGAATAAACAAATAGAGAACAAAGCGCTTACTACTAACAGAGGCTGAAAATGGCAGCTGCACTGGCTTATCAGAGCATTAACACAGAACATACCTGCAGATCCCAGACATCAGACAGTCATTACATGCAAATGACAGCGCTTAGTGTGCCCTGTCTATTACATATGCTTTTCAATCTGTCTAACTACACTAGCTACTCAAACTACAGCACATTTCCTAAAATGTCAATTCAATATGAGTATAACATACATCGAAAAGTCATTATTTTCCTTGGTCCCAAGGTCATTTAGTTCTCAGAAGTCTCAGAAGCAATACAACCCAACATACAAGTGCTGTACTAATGCTCTTGTTGCTCACAATATAAATGATGCATTCTGGCCTTGAAGTCAACAGAAAGTTTGTGATGTAAACAAAAGCAAAATAGAATCTACTGTACTGAAGCTGGGATAGTTTGAAATGTCAAGGCTGGAGATCAAAAGTTGTTGTTTAGCACTACAGATATTAGTGCACATAACATATTACATTAAAATGGCTTTCCAAGGCAACATAATACAGAAATTTAATACTATAAAACATCTCGGTTACGTATGTAGCCCTCGTTCCCTGAAGGAGGGAACAGAGGCGTCACGTCAGTGACCGACGAATTGGGATCTCGCTTAGAGAGACCAATCCACTTCGAGTGTAAACTAAACAAGCCAATGCACATTGGCATGCGATGATTGCATCCAGCTGCCGTTGATCACAGCATGAGCATAAAAGTGCAGGCGGTGCAACGAATACCTGTTTTTCGCTGAGGAGCCGAGCGGTGACCGGACGCCGCTAAGAGGTGTACAAGCAGCCGTGGCGAGGGGACGTGACCGTCTCCGTTCCTCCTTCAGGGACGAGGCTACATACGTAACCGAGACGTTCACCTTCATTTCAGTCGGTCACGCAGAAAAGTCACGTCGGTGAGCCGACGAATTGGGATCCTACCAAAGTGCCAGGATGATGCCCCCTGCCAGTGTCCGTGGTGAGCCCTTGGGAGTAGCCAGGGGCTTGCAACAAGACGAGGTGTCATAGCCACTTACCCACTCAGTGAGAGGATAACAATGGAAAAACTTACGTTCCACTGGAACCAGGAACTTTGCGGAAAGCCCTCTCCAAAAGGAGGTTTTGGTAGCAATACACATATGGACATCCCTTATGTGCATATGGAAGAATGGAGGTGATTTAACCCTCTTGGAATGGCAGAAGTCTGACGGGGAAACACGGGCTCAAGGCTATAACGTGGACTTTACACATATGAGATCCAATTAGGTCTTACATATGGAACCCATCCTTCTACCAGTTCTCGAGGATTCAACGAGTGAAGGCATGGCGCCGGACGCTTCCGCCATGTATGGAGGAGAGCGGGGACGGAGAGGAGCTCGACCAAAGCATACAGTACGGGACATCTGGAGCAGTTTTAGCAAGCCGACCCGAAGCCGGGGCCTTTCAGTGCTTCTACCCGTTTGAGGTGATAACATAGGAGGATACCGGCTCCACACGGAGGTTATAGAATCTAGCGAACGTGTTGGGGGGTCAGCCCGCAGCTCTACAAATATCTGTCAGCGAAGCACCACGAACCAGCGCCCAGGAGGATGCAACACTCCTGGTAGAGTGAGCGCGCAACCTGAGCGGACAGGTCACACCCTGTGCCTGACAAGCCAGGGTGATGGCATCAACTATCCAGTGGGCCATCCTCTGCTTGAGACGGCATTCCCCTTCTGCCGGACTCCGTAACTGACAAAGAGCTGGTCTGAGGTCCTAAAACTTTGTGTCCAGACTACGTACCATCTCAAGGCTCGGACGGGACAAAGCAAAGCCTCCTCCGGGGGCAGCGCTTGCAGGCTCACACCTGATCCTTGAAGGGAGTAGTGGGAACCTTGAGCACATAGCCGGGCCGGGGCCTCAGGATCACCTGACCTCTTGAGGACGGGCCAGTGCAAGCAGGAGGCAGATTTTCATTGTAAGACGCTTAGCTCGATGACTGCAAAGCTCAAATGGGTTGGAGCAAAGAGACAGGGTCCCAAGAGGGTATAGAGGGCGGCTGTGGAGGATTTAACCTTCCCGCCCCCCTAAGGAACCTGATGACCAGGGGCCTCATTTATAAAACTTTACGTAGAATTCATCCTAAAAGTGTACGTACGCACGAAAGCTAGATTCCCCTAGATTGCAGTATGCCAGAACCTGCGCAAAATCCCTTTATAAATCCCAGTCAGGCGAAGATTGTGCATACGTGCATCTCCACCCCGTCTCCTCACCGAAATCACCATTTATGGAGCTTACAACGCCTAGTTTTACGATGCATAACCTCATCTGCATATCATTTCCATGCATATTTTCATCCACGTGACACCATGTTTAACACCGTCAAAGGTACAAGACATTAAGGGAATATGAGATACGGACTGTAAATGCCATTTGTGCCATACACAATTTTTTATTGCTAAAAATCATCCAGTATCCTTGTTATGTTTTAGAATAAATATAGATAAAGCTAAAAACAAAAATAAAAACAAAAACTGTTTAAAATAATTATCAGATAAATATTTTAGAAATAGAGTTGATCTCATTCCTTAACACTTGCCAAATAGTAGCCGATTTCAATTGTTTTAAACAATTCAAACCAAATTTAATATATGCAGTTTTGCTGATAAGGTGAACACCTTTTAGCTATTTTAGTGGAGACAGATAGGCCTATTTATTGCAGTGTAAAATTGTCTGACTCGGCGCCTCACTAACAAAGTATTTTAAAAAGGAAACGTATAAATCTTACCGTTTTCTTCAAGTTGTAGCCTTCAAATACAGCGGTACTTTTCATAATGTTGTAGAGATGACTTCACACAGTAAGATATTATCATTGGACATTTTCAAACTGGATAATGGACCGTTCGACCACTGAATCCAGAAGTGTCTGCCATAATATCAAAGTAAGTGAGCATCATTGATCATTATTCTAGCTAAAAAATATTTTCTCACAACATGAGGTCTGCACTTCAGTTTAAAAATGAATTATTGTGCACCTATAGCACTCCTCACGGTCAATAAAAGAGGAAAAGTGATCAAGTGCATTTACTACAAATATGTCTAAATTCATATAATTTTGGTTTAAGTTCTGGGTAATGACTTTATGTAATTTCAGTCCTTATCTCCATATGAGAGTGGAATATTTAATGTAAATGTATATACCGAAATGAAAACTTAAAATAAAAAATAAATAAAGGCTTAAAATCATTGTTTTCACTTCATAAATTTTCTCACTCAAGGAAAAATTGTTTGTACGCATGGGTCAGAGTTTGAGTGCAGGTGCGCAAATTTTCCAGTCAAGTTTGTTTTTATAAATCCCACCTTTTGCGCAGGAAATGGCATACGCCTCTTTCAGGGATGTTTTTGTGCATATGCAACGGGGTAAAGGGAGCCCCCGATCATGCTTCCCTACCGACTTCCCTTCCACGGGGTCATGGTTAGCTGCAATTGCAGTGACATAGACTTTAAGGGTGGAGGGAGACAGCCTTCGCTCCAACTCTTGCTGCAAAAAAGAAAGCACAACCCCGATCGGGCATCTCCGGGGGTCTTCCCGACGAGAAGACACCACTCAACGAACAGGTTCCACTTCAAGGGTAGGCGCTCTCGTAGACGGTGCTTCTCGCGAAGTATGGTGTCACTATTCTTGGGGTAGTTGGTCACCAAGAACCTCCACGTCCAGTCCAGGGAAGACATGAAGTTTCTAGAGGTTCTTGGCGCAGGTGCCACATAGGGTTTGCAACGTCTCTGAGTCAGAGATCTTCCTCAGAGGAATCTGGCCAGGGAGGGGATGTCGCGAGAAGCATACGTTGGGGAAACAAGGTCCGAGTGGGCACAATACGGCAGCCACAAGTAGGACCTGGTCCTGCGTCCTCCTGACCTTGCACATCGTATGTGCGGAGGAAGGCTCACTGGGGAAACGCATTGCGCAGTGCAGAACCACCTTGTACGGTGATGTACGCAACGGTGCCAGGTTGTCATCAGACAGCACGTGCTTGACCGTAAGCCATCCCCTTTGAGATGGTTCAAGCCAAGGAGGAGCTACTAACATATCTAGGCAATTGATAGCCCGTGCAGTTGGGGGCCCGTCCATCACATGGACAACGGCGTTGCCCATTGTACTTGGCCCCACAGCCGGTTGGTGGATGGCATTCGTGTAAAACCACAGATGCCTGGATTTCCTGTTCTAGGGGCCACTCATGCAGAGAATGTAAAGGTATGACAACGGGGAAGGTTTTGGTGGGACAGGCTGGTGACGGGACCCGGTGTGAGTGCCGCGCTGCCACGCACCTCGGGGACTTGGCCATGAACCAGTGCTGGAGTGGTATCATATGAAGCAGCCCCCTAAGCAGCGGTAACTTGCGCTGCCCGCGCCCATTGCCCCAGGAGCTCGTTGTTTTCAGTGGGGACACGCCTGTCGAGGGCTTGGGTATCGTTGAATTGATCTATTCCGATTCAGATTCCGATTCTGCTTATCGGAGTTGGATTCTTATCGATTCCTAGTTTGCGATTCAATAAGATAAAAAACCCATATTCCAAAAAAATGAAGGCAAACATTTAGATGTTCAAACATTTATTTGTCGTTTACAAAGTGTTGTGTTGCAGCTGAATAACATGAGCAAAGATCAGCAGCCTACAGAACACTGCAAGTGGAATTTTGCCTATGCTTTAAAAAAATACCACAGCAAAAACAACTAGATATAAATTTCAAATATTAAAGTGTTAAAGAAAAGTAAACAGTCAGTAATAGATATGAACCAATCAAAATCATAGCAACTTCATAAATAAATACCCACGAACAAATTTAAAATACAAAAACTGTAAAGTAATACGTTAAAAACACTGCATAGTTCCTTTTTCATAAAGTAAAATATAGGTAATCAAGTTTAAAGTCATAAATAATTTCAGTCAAGATCACGGTGAAGGTTCTTTTGCTCTTTGATTAACATTAATGACAGGCAACAAGATTATTAGGCTGCTGTCTCTTTAACACACCGAACGCACGCAGATCTAAAAATACTGTACGTGTGTTTTCTTTCTCATAAGTTTACGTTCACGTAAGACAAAAATGGCTGTGTTTATGATGATATGCTGACGTAGTTTGAAAGTCAGTCAGTTTCGGCCCGGAACAAGCTTTTCAGTAGCGGTTCGGAGCTCTTTCAGTACTTCCGATTCTCCACAGGCCGTATAAGCATCGCCAGACAGACCAGACGAATACCTACAGACCTGGGAGGGGAGGCACAGTTCGCCCTGCCAGGGGGTGGCGGTATTAGGACACAACTGCATCGCAACCGACCGCTCCACTGCGGGGACCCTTTTAACCCCTTAGCTGCCCCACCATCGAGGGTGGTGACGGAGGAGTATCCAACAGGTCAGTTTCCGGAAGTAAAAGGTGCCGTCCATGACCTGTTGAGCTCCTCATGCACCTCCGGGAAGAAAGGCACTGAGGTGGGGTGCTGAGAACCAGCGCGAGCCACCCCGAGAAACCAGTCGTCCAAGCTCGAGGGCCCGGGATGCGGTGGAGGTTTCCACGCGAGCCCTACCCTCTCGGCGGCCCGAGAAAGCATAGCAGACATCTCTGGATCCGATTCAGGCCTTGCCACCATCCCAGAGGGCAGCAGCGCAGCCGAATCTTCCTCTCCAGAGAGCTCTCCTTCCGATGCAGTGATCGACATCCGGTCATCGGGAGGAGCCCCAAGGGATACCACTGGTACGCTCTTTGAAGAGGGCCAGCGCGTTCCTTTGGCGGCTCGACTGGTTTTGAAGCGCAAGAGAAGTGATGGTCCCCCAAGGGTTAGTTCCCTGAGGGGTTTGCCACCACTGTAACACTCAGACCACTCGTGCTACTGCCCGAAGTAGCCCTCGCCTGACTGCCGCCATGACGAGAACTAGATCAAGGCAGAGGCAAACGGAGCTCAGCCCCCCGGAAAGGTGGAAACGTGACCATCACCCGGCGCAGGGTAACGACCGCATCAGAAACGCGACGGGTTACAGGGGGGCAACAAACAGGGGGTAGTGCCAGCCTGAAGTGCACAACCCACTTGCGACACAGGAAACGACCAATGCGACGTGCAGTCCTCCAACTGACAAAAAGGGTTTCATTTCGCTCATATTTCGCTCAAAAAAAATAAATAAAAATAAAGAAATAACAATAATTAAAAAAAAAAAAAAAAATAAAAAAAATAAAAATAAGATAGGAGTATAATATAGTATATATGATATTATTATACAAGAAAAAGCAAACAATCATTACTATATTTACAAGAAAAAAGCAAACTATATAATAATAAAAGCATAAGTAATAATAAATAAATATGTATTCATAGTATATACGGTATAAGATTATATAATATATATTATATATATATATATACTATATATATATATAGATAGATATTATATATATATACATACATACAAAACCCATACATTAATGCATACTGTTTTACAAAATCACTCAAGGAATATCTGGCTGCATTATGGTTATGAGAATGCACATGTCAGGGAAAAAGTCAAAATAAAATGTTCTGTTATATATAAATATCATATCCAGTTCCACTTCTGTTGCCAACAAGTACAGTGGCAACAGTTATGTGTTATTAACACCATGAAGTGAAGTTCCCAGAATTCACTTGATATATGAAACTGCTCATCTATCATCATCCTGCGGCTCAGTGTTCAGAAGCGCTCATAAATTATCACAGTATAATGTCACCCCTGCTTTGATTCGCCAAAGTGGGAAAGTCGTGGCCTCTGTAAATTGTTCAAATTGACTTCGCAAAATCTCCTCGCACTGGCCATTGCCCAAAATCTCTTTTATAGCTCTTAAATGGATCAATCCAATATATATCCAACATCAATGTCACCTCGACTGTGGGTGATTTAGGGTACTGCACCGGGAAGAAAAGGGCGTTATTAGGAAGAATATAGCAGTAGATTAACTGATCTTTTGATAGGGTCACTTTCAAGGTTAAAGCAGTTAGATTCACTCTGCTGAGAGTGAGACGTTAAGTGATTCATAGTCAATATGACACATTAGCAGAGTAAATGAGTTGGGAAGTATTACAAGGTCAGACATGTGATAGAGAGTTAAACTGGCCAAAATGATTCACGGTATCTCTGATTCCTAATGGTTTAAATATGTAACTACAGTATGTGCATTAGAGAGTTTGGCTCACTGGCTGTTCAACTGTGAAAGACCAATCGTTTGTACAGGATCTTTGAAGCCAGACTATGAAAATCATTCTGCAATCTGCTGCATGATTTCGCAAAAAAGGACATATTTCTAGAACAATATATCCTCTAGCTCGACGGGGATGAAAACAGTCAAACATGTTTCAGTCTCATCCAACCATCTGTTTGTGAACACCTGCAACCACCACTAATGTAGTGAACACAAAGATGGAGAAAAGATGTGTTGTCATTTCCATCCTAAAACCCAATTCCCTTTCCGCACGCAGACCAACATAGTTGCAAACCTACTTGGATTTTTACACTTTTTAAGGAGGAATAATATATGGGAAATCAAAGTTTTGTTGATGGGTTGAAACAGGATTTGCTGAAATGCTGTCCTTAAGAGACAGAGAGAGGGAGAGAGAGAGAAAATATCTTTATTTTTTAAAAATGTAATGCATTTTTATTTTAATTAATTTATCTCCAACTACCCCTCTATTCTGGTAAAATAAAGACCCCTTGCCATGATTCAGTCAATTCCCGACTGATAAAATCTTTTAAAAAATGTATTTATTTATTTGTTTGTTTTTAACTGCTAAATATGTCAGTATTTACAAGTAAAATTGGCTGTGCCTTGAAAAGTTTAGGACACAATTTGTCTGACAGTGTTTCTTATCTTATTCCAAAAACTGATGTTGATCCAGAAACATTATTATTATTTGTCTCCAATGTCTCCAATTTCACCCTTCAGCAGTTCGTCTGGTGCCCAGTCAGAGCACTTTTAAGAGGCACCTAGCACACTTTGTTTGTAATTTGGCATTTTATGGGAACTTTATTGGAACCATCCGTCTCTAAGCATTATTCTTTGCTCATGCATATAATGTCCTTTCAGGCCTGTCACCTCCTATTTATCTATTTAGTTTGCTTTAGCCGACATTTAATTGTTTTTTAATGTTCACATGTTATGTTTCACATTATGTCTGAATTCTATTTGTAAACAATTTCAACGTGCTTGTAAATGAAATATGCTGTATTATTAAAGCTATACTGTATCCGCTGTGATATTTAAAACAACTGCAGCAGCAATATTCATAAAATAGCTTAAAAGTTGAATGAGTTGATCATGTTAATGCTATAGATATTAGTGAAACATAACACATTGCATTAGAATGGCTTTCCAAGGGAACATAATGCAGCAATTAAATAGTATAAAACCATGGATTTTTTTTATTTTGTGTAATTGAAAACGGAGGACACGAACACTTACTAAAACATGTCTGTTGCTCAAAAAAAAAAAAAAGCACATGTGGAATGAAAACACAACAAGACTGTTCATGGGGTGTGACAGTTCGCACCCCTCCTGGAAGGCATGACTTTGCGCCGCAGGAAGAAAGAGTGGGACGGAGGGTGACTTAGGAGGAGGACAAAGGAGTGGATGTAGGATGGTGACAGGGGATGGCACTGGGCTGGCAGGAAGGCAGGCAGGCGGACAACCCAGGTGGAGGTTTGAACAGAGTCCAGGGTGGAGACGATGGAGGGAGGATTCATTCGGAGGCAGAAGGGACCAGGGCGGATCATGTGGAGGAAGAAGCCAGGGTGGACCAGATGGAGGGAGGAGCCAGGACGGTGACAGGAGGGACTTGGAGCAGGAGGAGCTAGGCGAGACCCAGGCTGCAGCCATGATGGCGGCCCACGGTGGAGACGACGAAGGGAGGAGCCATGGTGGAGGAAGGGCTGATCCTCCAGCCATGACGCCGATGGAGACTGGCAGACCTGCGGTGATCCCACCGCACAGATGGTGAGCAGAGGGGCTGCCAGGAGACAGTGGGGGCGATGGTGAGGACTGGTGCAGAGGTGGTGGAAGTGGGAGGCTGGGTGGGAGCTCAGGATACTCAGGAGGATTAGGGATGTTGTGTGCTGCCCACACACACCACAAGGCCACTCCCAGCACCGGGAGCACCAGCGATAGGGGAATGACCTCCATTGTCATTTCAGGACTGGGAGATAGATCAGGGCAGACTGATAGTTCAGGACAGACAGACAGTTCAGATGAAGGTGGAAGAAGAGGGGGCATGTCTGCACATACATACATATCATTGTCCACTGAGCTCGGCTCACCCTCAGCCATGGTGCAGTGGTTGGAGCTTCCCTCCGCGCTCTCGCTGTCCATGGCGCTCTCCCCCATGGCGAGCTCTATAGCAGGCTCTCGCACCTGGTCTGACGTCACAGGCTCGGTCTCCGGGGCGATCCTCAGCTCTGTCGCTCTCTTTGGCGATGGCTCGTCGGTCGTGGCGGGCTCCGGGTCTGCGTCATCGGTGGGCTCTGGCTTTTGCTCCGGGCAGCGGGGTGATGGTGGGCTGTGCTCTGGGTCCGGAGTGGGACTAGTGAGATCCAAGAAGATCGCCGAGTGGACCTCAAAAGGCATCTTCTTCTGCTCCAACAGTAGAAGGAGGTAATCTGGATGATCCATAACAAAAATAAAATCTGACAAAAACGCAAACAAAATGGGGAGAAGGGGCACCGCTTACTTTTTTGTTTTTTATGTGGTTGGTTAGTCTGTCACGCTACGTGCTGGAATGAGGAAAAGAGCGCACGATGAAGAAGGTTATCTTTCAATTCTTTAATATAAATCCACAGGTAATAATGAAGGGAATATCCACACATGAAGGGTAACCACATACAATAACCGACCACTCAGAGAACTAAAGGAAGGGAATTTATACAAACGGAGCTAATGACTAATTAACAAGACACAGGTGAAAGGAGGTCAACTAATAAAGACACAAAGAGGACGGAATAGGACCTGACCAAATGGGCATATGAGGATAAACAAACCAAACGTCCAATACTGTGACAGTTTGCCCCCCTCCCGGAAGGCGCAACCTTGCGCCGCAGAGACAAAGGGAGGGACAGAGGGGGACTTAGGAGGAGGACAAAGGAGTGGATGGCGCCGGCGACCAAGTCGGAGACGGGGATCTGGAAGGCCACAGGGGAGCTGGAGCGACAGCTCGTCGGTCGCGGTGGGCACTGGCACTCCGTCAGCGGTGGGCTCAGGCTTTGGTCCGTGCAGTATTTCTGGTACTGCTTTTAGTCTTAATACTTTATTTAATTAAATTTACTTTTTAATTATTAAAAATCAATGTTTAATCCTGAATACTGATTTTAATACTGATTGATTTAATACATACATATATACATCTCCTTTTGACATTATTTGCGTTGGCTGAAAGCATTTATTAATTTGTATATTCTTTTAACTCATAATTTCTTAACACATTTTTTAAAGCGATAGTTCAATCAATATTTAAAATTCTGTCATAATTTTTCTCAGCCTCAAGTCATTCGAAATAAGAATTAATCTTCAATACACAAATTAAGATATTTCTAATGAAGCTATATTTGTCTCTCCACTGAAAGTCCAGGTAAACAAAATTTAGAAGATCCAAAATGGTCATAAAGATTCCATCAAATAAATCCACGTGAATCGAGTGGTTTAATCCAAGCCTAAATTAAATCTGTTCCCTTTCAGTCGGTCACTCTCGACGTCACGTCGGATGACCGACGAATTGGGATATCACTTAGAGAGACCAATCTACTTCGAGTGTAAACTAAACGAGCCAATGCACACCCTTTTTCGGGCAGTGGGCGGACTGGTCTTACGGTCACGGTGAGGAATTCCCCTCCGGGGATGCCCCAGCCAGCCGGCACTTCGAAACCAGCGGAGCTCTCAAAAGAGCAGGCTGGACCACCTGTTTCTTCCGAGGCTCCCCCCGACGATCGGATGTTGGTTGCAGCATCAGAGGGTGAGCCGAACCTTTGTGGGAATTAAGATCCGTCATTGTTGCCGCCCTCTGGGCGTTCCAGCGGTGCCGATACGGACCCGTAAATGATGGCTATGCTTTCCCGGGCCGCCGAGAGTGTCAGGCTTGAGTGGAATCTTCCACCGCGTCCCGAACCCTCAAGGTTGGACGATTGGTTTCTCGGGGTGGCCCGCGCTGGTTCTCAGCGCCCCGCCTCGTTGCCTTTCTTCCCGGAGGTGCATGATGATATCGCTGGGTCATGTATGGCACCTTTCATTGCCAGAAACCGGCCCAGTGGCTCATCCTCCCTCACCACCCTTGATGGGGGTCCAGCGCGGGGGTACGCGGGAGTTCCCCAGGTGGAGCGGTCGGTTGCAATGCAATTGTGTCCAAATGCCGCTACCACTTGGCGGGGCAAACCGTTGCTCCCCTCCCGGGCCTGTAGGCACTCGTCGGCCTTGATCGGCAGTGCTTATACGGCCTGTGGAGAAGCTGCGTCCGCCTTACACGCTTCGGCGTTATTGCAAGTGCACCAGGCCAAGGCACTGAGGGACTTGCACGAGGGTGGTCACGACCCGGAAGTTCTCAAAGAACTCCGCACCGTGACGGACCTCGCGCTACGAGCGACGAAGGTTACGGCGCGGTCTCTGGGTCGTGCAATGTCCACTATGGTGGTCCAGGAGCGCCATCTCTAACTGTGTCTGGCCGACATGCGCGAGACGGACAAGACAAGATTCTTGAACGCCCCCGTGTCCCAGACCGGCCTTTTCGGCGACACGGTGGAGAACTTCGCCCAGCAGTTCTCCGCTGCCCAAAAGCAGACTGAGGCCATCAGGTACATCCTGCCCCGGCGTGCAGCTGCTGCCTCCACCCGGCCGCCGGTGGCAGCGCCTCAGCCCGCTCGTCGCTGAAGGCGGCCCCCAGCTGCCGCCCCCGCTCCCGTGCAGCATCCGCAGCAGCCTCCAGCAAAACTGCGCCGAGGAGCCGGCTGCAGGGCAGCCGCCCCGCCCGTCCAGGCCCCCACCAGACCTGGTGGTAAGCGAAAGAGCAAGAGGCCCTGAGACGGATGACCCAGAGATGGAGGGAGTTGCTCTTCGGGAGATGGTGAACGCACCACTCCCTCCCCCGGAGGAGGGCCGGGCGGAGAATCTTTTGTTTCCTTTTTTTCCGCCACTGACCTCGCGGTCAGTGGTGCCCAAATACTCGACAGGAAAGAGCAATTTTTTCTATCTCTGGGTCCCCTGAGGGGACGGGGGGTTGTGGACGATCCAGAGCCGTATCACACTCACCCTCCTCTCTCGCCAGTGAGCAGCAGCGGGCGGATCGGGAGGATGAACCAATGGACTACTCACGCACCCTCTGCTCGAACGCAGGTTAGTGTTACACACACCCAGACCCTGCCTTGGACCGGCTACGAGACGCCCGGACCGGGTCCCTGCGTTTTTCCGCGCTGCCACTTACGCGGTGTCTGGGAGCCTGGCTAGAGCTACCCAGCCCGCCTCGATGGCTCATGTGAACCATCAGACTCGGCTATGTGATTCAGTTTGCCCGGCGCCCTCCCAAGTTTAGGGGCGTCCACTTTACTTCAGTGAAAGCAGCAGATGCCCCTGTCTTGCGTGCAGAGATCGCAGTCCTACTGGCGAAGAATGCGATAGAGCCAGTCCCTCCAGCCAATATGAAGACAGGGATTTACAACCCTACTTCATTGTACCCAAGAAAGGCGGTGGGTTGAGACCTATCTTTGACCTGCAGTCTTGAACTCTACCCGTCCTTCACAGGCTCCCGTTCAAGATGCTCACGCAGAAATGCATCTTCAGGTGTATCCGTCCCCAAGATTGGTTCGCAGCGATTGACCTGAAGGACGCAAACTTCAATGTTTCTATCCTTCCGCGCCACAGGCCATTCCTTCGGTTTGCGTTCGAGGGGCGGGCATACAAGTACAAGGTCCTGCCCTTCGGGCTGTCCCTGTCGCCCCGTGTCTTCACGAAAGTTACGGAGGCAGCCCTTGTTCCCATGCGAGAACAGGGCATTCGCATTCTCAACTACCTCGACGATTGGCTTATACTAGCACAGTCTCGGGTTCAGTTGTGCGAGCACAGGGATCTGGTGCTTCTGCACCTCAGCCAGTTGGGTCTTCGGGTCAACTGGGAAAAGAGCAAACTCTCTCCTGTGCAGAGGATCTCTTTTCTCGGTATGTAGTTGGACTCGGTCGAACAGACGGCATGCCTCACGCAGGAACGTGCTCAGTCGTTGTTGAACTGCTTGAATACATTCAATAGCAGGATGGCGGTCCCACTGAAACAGTTTCAGAGGCTCCTGGGGCATATGGCAGCTACGGTGGCAGTCACGCCGCTGGGGCTGCTCCATATGAGACCGCTGCAGCACTGGCCCCATGACCGAGTCCCGGGGTGGGCGTGGCAACGCGGCACCTTCCGGGTCCAAGTTACACCAGCCTGCCACCAAACCTTCACCCCGTGGTCAGACCTTGCGTTTCTTCGGGCAGGAGTGCCCCTGGAGCAGGTTTCCAGGCATTCTGTGGTTTGTAAGGATGCCTCAACCACCGTCTGGGGGGCCCTGTACAACGGGCTTGCAGTGTCAGGGGTTGGACGGGGCCACAACTGCACTGGCACATCAACTGCCTCGAGTTGCTGGCAGTGTACCTTACCCTGAGCCGTCTCAAAGGGCACTTACGAGGCAAGCATGTACTAGTCCGCACGGACAACACAGCGACCATTGCGTACATCAACCGACAAGGTGGTCTGCGCTCCCGTCGCATGTCGCAACTCGCTGCCATCTCCTCCTCTGGAGTCAGAAGCATCTGAGGTCGCTTCGTGCTGTTCACATTCCTGGGCTGCTCAACCGGGCAGTCGACGAGCTGTCCTGAGCTGCGCTCCAGGGAGAATGGCGACTCTATCCCCAGACTGTCCAGCTGGTTTGGAGACATTTCGGAGCCACTCAGGTTGACCTGTTTGCCTCTCCAGAAACCTCTCCCTGCCAGTTGTTCTTCTCCCTGGCTGAGGGAACACTCGGCACGGACGCACTGGCACACAGCTGGCCGCGGGGCCTTCGCAAGTATGCGTTTCCCCCAGTGAGCCTTCTTGCACAGTTGCTGTGCAAGGTCAGGGAGGACGAGGAGCAGGTCCAGTTGGTGGCACACTATTGGCCTACCCAGACCTGGTTCCCGGAACTAATGCTCCTCGCGACAGCCCCTCCTTGGCCGATTCCTCTGAGGAAGGATCTACTGATTTAGAGACGGGGCACCCTGTGGCACCTGCATTCAAACCTCTGGAAACTTCATGTCTGGTCCCTGGACGGGAAACGGAGGTTCTAGGTGACCTACCCCAAAGTTGACACCATCACTTTGGTGAGAGCACCGTCTACGAGACACGCCTACGCTTTGAAGTGGAACCTGTTTGTCGAATGGTGCTCTTCCCGCCGGGAAGACCCCCGAAGATGCCCGATCAGAGTTGTGCTGTCCTTTTTGCAGCAAGGGTTGGAGCGAAGGCTGTCTCCCTCCACCCTTAAAGTTTATGTTGCTGCAATCGCTGCTAACCACGACCCCGTAGAAGGGAGGTCGCTGGGGAAGCATGACCTGGTCGTCAGGTTCCTTAAGGGGGCGAGAAGGTTAAATCATCCACGGCCACCCTCTATTCCCTCGTGGGACCTGACTCTAGTGCTCACAGCACTAAAGCAGGGCCCATTTGAGCCTTTGCAGACGGTCGAGCTGAAATTTCTTTCAATGAAAACTTTGCTCCTGCTTGCACTGGCCTCCATTAAGAGGGTAGGGGACCTGCACGCAATTTCGGTCAACGATTTGTGCCTAGAGTTCGGGCCGGCTGATTCCCAGGTAACCCTGAGGCCCCGGCCCGGCTATGTGCCCAAGGTTCCCGCTACTCCCTTCAGGGATCAGGTGGTGAACCTCCAAGCGCTGCCCTCGGAGGAGGCAGACCCAGCCCTAGTTTTGCGCTGTCCCGTCCGAGCCTTAAGGTGCTACGTAGACCGGATGCAAAGCTTCAGGACCTCAGACCAGCTCTTTGTCTGTCACGGAGGCCGGAAGAAGGGGAATGCTGTCTCAAAGCAGAGGATGGCCCAGTGGATAGTGGATGCATCACCCTGGCTTTTCAGGCACAGGGTGTGCCCTGCCCATCAGGTTGCGAGCTCTCTCAACTAGAGGTGTTGCATCCTCCTTGGTGCTGGCTCGTGGCGCCTCGCTGACGGATATTTGTAGGGCTGCGGGCTGGGCAACCCCCAACACGTTTGCTAGGTTCTGTAGCCTTTGTGTGGAGCCGGTATCCTTCTGTGTTTTCACCTCAAATGGGTAGAAGCACTGAGTGGCCCCGGCTTCGGGTCGGCTTGCTAAAACCACTCCAGAGAGTCCATATAGTAGACCCTGTTGAGCTCCTCCTTCCCCTCAGCAGCCAGACGTGGCGGAGCGTCCGGCGCCAGGCCTTCACTCGCTGAATCCTCGAGAACCGGTAGAATGCTGGGTTCCATATGTAAGACCTAAGTGGATCCCATATGTTTTAAGTCCACGGTATAGCCTTGAGCCCGCGTTTCCCCGGCAGACTTCTGCCATTCCAAGAGGGTTACAATCAACTCCAATCTTCCATATGCACCTAAGGAATTTTCATATGTGTATTTGCTTCCGAAACTTCCTTCGGGAAGGTTGGAGCTTCCGTAACGTCCCTGTTCCAAGTAGAACGGGTATGTTTTCCCAGTGTTATCCAGTCTTACTCATTGGGTAGTGCCATAGCAGCAGTAGCTGGTCCTCTTGTGCAAGCCCTGGCCTACGCCAAAAATTAGGGGTGCAGGTGGCTTCCACAGGACATTGGAAGGGGCAGTAGCTGTGGCCTTTGGTAGGATCCCAATTCGTCGGTCATCCGACGTGACATCGAGAGTGACCGACTGAAAGGGAACGTCTCGGTTACGTATGGTAACCCTCGTTCCCTGAAGGAGGGAACGGAGACGCACGTACGCCGCTGCTCGGCCGTGTCACTGGCTCAGCTCACTCCTCAGCGAAACCTGACATGCACTGGGCATCTGCTGCCTACATGATACTCCGCTGTGATCGCGGCAGCTGGATGGCAATAATCGTGTGCCAGTGTGCATTGCTCGTTTAGCTTACACCTCTAATTAGATTGGTCTCTCTAAGCGAGACCCATTCCGTCGTTCATCCGACGTGACGTCTCCATTCCCTCCTTCAGGGAATGAGGGTTACCATACGTAACCGAGACGTTCTTCATATAAAGCAATCATATCTCTTCACAAGCCCTGGATTAAACCACTCAATTCATATGGATTAATTTTATGACATCTTTATGAACTTTTTGGATCTTCCTCTTTTGTTACTGACTTTCGTAAGACAGAACCCTTTCCGGTTTTATCAAAAATATCTTAATTTGTGTTCAGATGATGAACGAAGTTCTTATGGGTTTGAAATGACATGAGGGTGAATAAATGATGACAGTATTTTCATTAATGGGTAAACCTTCCTTTAACAGGTTTTCAGCCATAATTGCAATCCCTAGAAATATTAGTAGGATTTATTCGATAGTCTCCTAAATTTGGCAGAGACATGTCCCCATGGGCCATCCAAATCTACGCCAGCCATCGAGATCCATCTCTGCTTGTAATTACACTGGCAACAACTCTTAAAGGCAGGTGGGCCGAGGCTCAGAGCTCATCTTTGCTTTGCTGCGTCATTCTGTAGATTAATAGCTGAGGAAGGAGGCAAGAGGTCATATAATCACTCAACTGTAGGAAACTATTAGGTGGACCACTTAAGATGGCACAGGCTGGATTTAGGTCTAGGTACCAAGTTAAATGCTCTGACGTGTGTGATTAAATGCTGAAGGAGATCTTGAGGGAGAGAGAGACTCTGATAGGTAGGGTTATTGAACACAACCACAAAGTAATGGGATCTGGAGTGATTTTCACCATGGAAAGGCCATTATAAGGTCATCGTTGGCTTTGTTTTTCTTAAAGGGGTCATATGATGCTGCTAAAAAGAACATTATTTGGTGTAATGAAATGTCTTTATGTGGTTTAAGGTTAAAAAAACACATTATTTTCCACATACTGTACATTATTGTTTCTCCTCTATGCCCTACCTTTTTGAAACGAGTCGATTTTTACGTTGTGATTGGCCGAATACCTCAAGCGTGAGATGGAAATGTTATGCCCCTCACCATACTGTTGATGCCGTCTCCCGGAGCGACAAGACAAAAACATGAAAACCCATTATAAATGAGGCATTTGTTGCATCCAGTGGGGACATAATTACGGATTATAATGATTTATACTGCCTTTTTACATGTTGTGTTGCATCGCGCCGCGTAAACAAAACAATGTCTGCATTTGTGATCAGAAATGACAAACAAGTTACGCCTTCTTTCTTTGCGTGAACATTTGGGCGGTGTTATGCAAATCTTCCCACATAGTGACGTAGACATGTGGGGGTGTGTTAGAACGAGGCGTTTTAGGTAGGTGTGGTTAACTCTTAACTTTTATAAAGAATATCTCTTTGGATTTGAGACTTTAGTCTTTGCAACTTTACAGATTTTCTTTATGCACCAGAAGCTTGTAACACTCCAAAGAGTGTGTAATACTATGTAATTTACGATCATTTGTAGATTGTGCCCATGAAATTAATGTTTGTTATTACTGCTCGAATATTGCGGTAAACAGAATGTAATTTAAATGGGATTTTCTATAGATCATGGCAACAATAATTCATCAAATGATGGAGAAAAGCACAGTGGTCATATCATGAATGCGCAACTAAATCCTATACCTCCATCCAAAATAATTTATTTATCTTAAGAATTTTTTTTAAATATATTTACAAAAATGTAATCTCTTTTTATAATAAACAATAATTTATAAATTTACATTAAACAAACCCTAAACCACTTTAAAAAGTTTGGGGTTGGTATTTTGCAGGACGGTAGTGTATTTTTACAAGTTTTAAATTATAATTTTTTTTTAATACATGCACCAAACCTAAACCCAAATCTGATCGTGTAGCATTAAAAAGTCTGGTTTCCTGTATTCTAGTTTGTTTTAGCAAGTTTTCGTTTTCAATGTTGTTGCCAAAAAAAAATTAAAATAGAATAACTTGACTGCAGATTAACTACTTTAAATGCAACATCTGCAACCCACAACCCAGAATGTCTAGTGAAACAATATTCCTCCCTCCAAACAATGGATTTAGGGAGATATTTCAACATTATTCTGTAAGTTATTAAATGGATGAGTAGTCTCGTTTACAATCTGCCAATAGACTGGATTAACTTTCCTCTTCTAATATGGAATTGCTAAACTTTAGAAGTCTGTCCTACACTGTTTTCTGAAGATTTGCAGAGCTCACATCCCACAATGTACCTGTCTATCCTCCCCATACTGGCCTTTTATTTGTTTAACTGTGGTGTAAAAAAGTTACATTAGTGTAGATTTGGTCATCAACATTCCAACAGCAGGTTGATGGAAACCAGACACAGGAGAGACACAGGAGTCGCAACCCCCCCCACATCATAACTGATATTAAAGAGACTCGTCAAACTGATTTATTCTGTAGTCTGCAATTAAACCGTGAGATGTTTCATTAAGTATTTTAAAGCGGCGCACCAGACTAGCTGCTACCGCTGCACAACATGGATATATCATCCATACTGGTGCTTGTGAAAGTGACTTCTCCTCTCTCACACATGTGGTCTGGGCATTAGATGGGCTCAGGCGGGCCGAGTCAGACCATCGAGAGGAGTACTTGGTTTAACTCATCTAGAGTAAAGAGATGTCCTCCTGAGGAGCTTTGTTAGATAATCTAAAAGCCTCCAGATACATTGTGAGTGAAAGGTGTGGGAAGACTGGCAGCTACTGCAGCATGGGAGTAAAAGACCAGCTTTAATCACCCCATGATTCATTTTTAACCCGCTGCGTCTTTCCCAGCGCTCATCTCAGCTTATCATGTTAAAAAACTGACCTGACAGCAGATAGAACATCAAAAGGAGGAGCTACAAATTATTTACTCTCCTTTCCAGAAGGGGCCATTGAAGACTGACTTTCTTCTGAATGAAAATTTCTTTTGAATGACGCTCGTGTGAGACTTTCTCCAGTAATAGTTGTTTAATTTGGATAAAACTTTGAAAATCTCCATATCTCCTTGATTTCATGTAAGATTCTGAAAAAAAACATTATGCTGCTTTCAATAAAAAATAAAATGTGATGTGGTAAAACAATCCAGCAAAACGTAATAATATGTGAGTGCACACATACAGTATTAATAATTATTTTTGCATGTTGGTTGAAGCACATCATACTATGTAAGCCCATTTCTGCCAATAAATAAAAAAGGTAATTGTGACTTTTTATCTCACAATTCGGACTTTTTTTCCCTCACAATTGCAAGTTAAATTGCAAGTTATAAAGTTATATTCTGAGGAAGTTCAATTCTTGCAAGTTTATATCTCACAATTCTGACTTTAACGTGCCGTTGATAATAAAGGTTCCAATGGGTATATAATAATTTATTATTAGTGCTGTCAAAAGACCCGGTACTTCGGTACCAAGTCGGTACTAAAAAAATGAAAACGTTACGGTAGCAGTTTTTTTTAAGTACCGGTGCTATCGAGTACCCGGTCAACACGGTTCTTGATATGCTATTCGAAAGGTGCGCAGATGCGCTCTCTTCATAAAAGCACTGAGATGTGGCGACATCAAAAGGAGGAAACACACCAAACTAACAAAACACTTTAAAGACACCCAGATCAAAGGAAAGAGTTCAAGCAGGTAAGTTTCATTTGAATTTTTAATATTTAGATCTTGTGTTTCCCATACATTGATTTATTTGTGGCGGCACGCCACAATTTCAAAACTGACCGCCACAAATAGATGTTCCAAAAGGCTTTGACTTTGTTGAATAAACATGAGCACTGCACGTGTCAAAGTATATCACTGTATTTCTGAAGGAAACCGACTGTCTCAACAAAAATGATGGATGTCATTTTCATTTCATTTTGCCTGTAATGCCTGAGCAGCACTTATTTGATTACAGCCATTACTGGGGAAACCTCTATCTCTCCTGCTCTCAAAGTGCCTCCTGCTGGCAGAGAATAAATTTGCATATAGAGTTCAGTCTGTGGAAAACACCGCTTCTGTTATGAATATTATTTAATATTTTAATTTGAATGTCGGATTGAAATGAACGCTGTTATTAGAGTAGTTAATCGTTAGCATAAGCGCGGTTAACGCTAATATAATGAGCATTAGAATTAAGTTTCTTTATTAATTATTTAATGCTCCTATAACTTTTATTAGGGTAAAAAAAAAACAGGAGGACATGATGATATTTACTATTTTTACACACCAGAGGCTTTTAAATGAATTGTGAATCTAAAATATGCATGTTAGAGAATGTACACATTCTGTGTCATAACACTGTGTCATATCAGTCAGAAAAGCATTTTTTTTTAGCTAACTTAGTTCTTATTCTTGGCTGAATAACTCTAGAATGTTTTCAAAAGCCCTTTAAAATTAAATATGTACACAGTTTGGATTAAATGAAAGTATAGTCAAATTTTTTAATTAGCATGTTTTTGTGTTTTGCTTTGGTACCGAAATTGGTACAAAGAACCGTGTATTTTCACTGGTATTGGTACCGAATACTGAAATTTTGGTACCGTGACAACACTATTTCTTATAATGAGAAATAAAGTAATATTGCAATTCTGACTTTTTTCTCAGGATTGCGAGTTTTATATCTCGCAATTCTGATTGCACAACATGCAATTGTGAATTTATTGTGATGTAAACTCGCAATTATGAGAAAAAAGTCAGAATTGTGAGATAAAAAGTCACAATTACCTTTTTTATGGGATTTTTTCTCAAATATTTATAATCAGACGTTCTTCTTACGATATTTAGTCAACAGAATAAGAATTCTATCAAAAAACATTTGTGTTCTCTTATAAAACATTTGTGTTTCCACAAGAAAGCACTGAAATATATGCAAAACAAGATCAACCTTTTTCCCATCACCACCCTTACTTTTATAATTATTAAAAAAAAAAAAAATACAAACAAATTCATAATTGAAAAGACACGGAATATGTTCAATGTATGTAATGTATTGAAGAAATCAATAGAAAAAAATAAAACAAAAAAACATGTGACGGACCAAAGGTCATATTGGGCCTCCACGAAAACACTGTAGAAAGCATCACAAATCACAATTATACAGTTTCTCCTGTCAACTAACTATTCTTCATTTGTACACTCAAAAAAAATAAAAAATAGGGCACTATGTACTGTATAATACTTATTTTTTACAAGCGTTTCACTAGTATTTTGAATTTTACACTGCACTGCGTTTTGGAGTTAACGGAAATGTCCATACAACTGATGGATAATGTCTTGTGTAACAAGCTGCCAGTAATTTTTCTGTTATTTTACAGATTTATTTTTTACAGTGTATTGAATATCTAATATGTAGGCTATAACATGTCAAGAATATGATGATTATCCTTGGAATACATATATCAAAAAGAGTTCTGCAGTTCCAAACATATAATGTAACAGGCTTGGGAGTTCTTTGCATCCTAGGCTGTTTCTCCTTCATTTTCAAGGTTTGTTACATAACCTACATTTGAATAATCTTTGGATCTAATGCAAAACTGGTCCTTTTTACTGAAACACCAGTTTAATTGAAGAAGCATATACATGCTCCTTACCTTTTCAAGGTGTCTTGCAAAAGCATTGTTACTGATGTGGCATGCTAATACTTCATTGGTCCATTTAGGTGATGCCCATTTTGCATGATCAGATCAAATCCTATATCTTTATTACACAATGTCAGATTCCATGTTGAATTTATACAATATATGCAACTAGAAAAAGAACAAACCTTAAATAAAGATGTCTGTTAAAATATTCTTCTTGACTGTACTACTGCTTGGTTTCTTGACCTCGTTATGCTTGTTTTTTAAAGATAAGGTAGTTAAATGTAGGCTCCTCCTCAGTATTCCAATGTTTCTTAATGTTTAATACCCTGATTTATCTTACGGCTGCCGGCACTGACAAGATGCTTCTCTATAAATGATGGCTCCAAATTGACCTCACAGGAAGGCCACATTAATCAAAAGAAAATAGAGAATCTACTGCAGCTTCTACAAGGAGGTCTTTGACTGTGAATGGCCGATGCCATAGAGGGAAGATATATTACAACTTATAATTTATTAATAGTAATAGTAAGATGGCGCCGCACACGGCCGCCTCAGTGCTTGGCTCTCCAGTGTTTGTACAGTTTTTGTTTGTTTTTCCTGTTTTTTGTTTCTCAAACATGATCAGTTTTACCAGGGATGAACTGCTGAACATTCGGCAGAACACACCACAAAATCTTCTACCGGATTTTGATTATTCGTACGTTTTGTTGAACGTTGTAGTTGGCGGAGCAGCGGCACTGATCAAGCGCTTCAGGACGTGCAGACGGGGGAAGAGAGCCGGCGTGCTCGTGAAGCTCAGGAAGCGCGGATTTCGAATGCCGTTGCCTAGCATCCATCTGGCAAATCTCCGCTCTCTACCCAACAAAACGGACGAACTTCTTCTGCTCTCCAGGACAAACAAGGATTTTTCAAACTCTGCTGCTCTGTGTTTCACGGAAACCTGTCGGAAATCGCCATCCGGACAGCGCGCTACATCTTCCGGCTTTCAGCTGTGTTAGAGCGACGCGACGCCGAATCATGGGAAAATCGTGGCGACGGCGGGACATGTTTTTTACATCAACGAAAGGTGTGTCACCGATGTTAAGCTCAAGCAGATTGTATCCCGCTCTTCATTAACTGACTGCAAGCCATTCTAATTCGCCGCGGGGATTTTGTTCGTTCATTCTCGTGAGTGTTTTCATTCCTCCGCAAGCGCACGTGAGCTCAGCTTTACAGAAACTCGCTGATCAGATCACAGAGACAGAGCAACAACACCCAGACTCTGTTATAATCATTCTTGGGGACTTTAATAAAGCAAATATTTCCCGTGAACTGCCAAAATACAGAGAGCATGTTACATGTCTCACCAGAGACAGTAATATATTGGATCTCTGTTACACCACAATAAAGAATGCATTTCACTCTGTTCCACGGGCAGCTTTGGGTCTCTCTGATCACTGTTTAGTTCATCTAATACCAACCTACAGGCAGAAACTGAAATAATCTAAACCTGTATTAAGGACTGTAAAAAGATGGACTAATGATGCAGAGCAGGATTTACAAGCTTGTTTGACCTCACTGATTGGAGTGTTTTTTGAAGCTGCTGCCACCGATCTGGACAAGTTCACAGAGACTGTAACATCTTATATCAGTTTCTGTGAAGACATATGCATTCCTACCAGGACATTCTTATCATTTAATAATGATAAACCGTGGTTTACTGCAAAACTCAGACAGCTTTGTCATGCCAAAGAGGATGCTTACAGAAATGGGGACAGATTCTTGTATAAACAGGCCAAATACACACTGGAAAAGGGCAAAATTGGCAAAGAGGAATTATTCTGGAAAGCTAAGGAACCAGTTATCTTCCTGTGACCCTGCTTCATTGTGGAAAGGTCTGAAAGACATCACCAATTACAAGACACCATCCCCCAGCACTGTGGAGAATCAACAACTGGCAGACGATCTGAACGAGTTTTATTGCAGGTTTGAAAAAACACCATTCACACCTCCTGCAACCCCCCTCTCTCTCCCTCCATCACTCCAGATCAGTAAAGATGACGTGTGTCAGGTCTTCAGAAAGAACAAGAGAAAAAAGCACCAGTCCCAGATTGTGTTACACCAGCCTGTCTGAAAACCTGTGCAGACCAGCTGACCATCTTCACACATATCTTCAACAGATCACTGGAGCTGTGCGAAGTCCCCTCATGCTTCAAACGCTCCACCATCATCTCCCCGTCCCAAATAAACCCAAAATTACTGGACTTAATGACTACAGACCTGTGGCTCTAACGTCTGTAGCCATGAAATCATTAGACAGACTGGTGTTGGCTTATCTGAAGGACATCACTGGACCCTTGCTTCAGTTTGCCTACAGAGCAAACAGTTCTGTGGATCATGCAGTCAACATGGGACTGCATTATGTTCTGCAACATCTAGACAGACTAGGGTCTTATGTGAGGATCCTGTTTGTGGATTTCAGCTCGGCTTTTAACACTATCATCCCAAACTTCCTCCTGCCCAAACTATCTCAGCTCTTCGTGCCCACCTCCGTCTGTTAGTGGATCAACAGCTTCCTGACAGACCGGCAGCAGCTAGTGAGGCTGGGAAAATTCTCATCCAGCACCCGTACGATCAGCACTGTAGCTCCTCAGGGTTGTGTTCTCTCCCACTGCTCTTCTCCCTCTACACCAACCACTGCACCTCTACCGACCCCTCTGTCAAGCTCCTGAAGTTTGCAGACGACACCACACTCATCAGTCTCATTCAGGACGGTGACGAGTCTGCTTACAGACAGTAGGTTAAAGAGCTGGCTGTCTGGTGCTGTCTTAACAACCTGGAGCTGTATATGCTCAAAACAGTGTAGATGATAGTGGACTTCAGGAGGAACTCCCCTTCTCTCCCTCCACTCACCATCATGAACAGCACTGTAACGACAGTGGAGATATTCAGGTTCCTGGGCACCACAATCTCTCAGGACCTGAAGTGGGACACTCACATCGACTCTATTGTTAAAAAGGCCCAACAAAGGTTGTTCTTCCTTCACCAGCTGAGGAAGTTTAACCTAACACATGAGCTGCTGAAACAGTTCTACTCCGTCATTATTGAATCTGTCCTCTGCACTTTAATAACTGTCTGGTTCAGCTCAGCTAGACTACAGAAGACTCAGAAGACTACAGAGGGTAGTCTGGATTGCTGAGCGAATCACTGGTTCAACCCTCCCTTCTCTCCAAGAACTGTACTCATCCAGAGTGAGCAAAAGGGTTAGCAAAATCACACTGGACCCTTCACATCCAGCACACTCCCTCTTTGAACTGTTGCCATCTGGTCGACCCTACAGAGCAATGAGCACCAGAACGACCAGACATAGGAACAGTTTCTTTCCTCAGGCAATACATCTCATGAACACTTAACAATAATGTGGAACACACACTATTTAGACGTATCTCTTAACACACATACTTATTTACATTTCAAATTTGCACATATCATTCCTGTACATACAAAATTGTCTATATTATATATTGTTTTTGCTTTTTTGTACATTGTCTATTTTGTCTTTTTATATTATTCTTTTTATTATCTGTGTCCTGTCTTGTCACTGTCATTCTGTTGCACTGTGGAGCTTCTGTCACTAAAACAAATTCCTCGTATATGTGTAAACATACCTGGCAATGAAGCTCATTCTGATTCTGATTCTGATCTTCTGAATAAACCACTTAATACCAGGGTCTAATTCGTGAATGATGACAATGACAGCTGTGTCTTTTATTTGCTTTGGTGAGCTGTGCTTTATTCCTCAAGTTACTTACAAATGACTTTTACAAAGAACTACAGTAAAAAAGGCCTGTTTTATGCTGATGTCTGAATAAACTAAAGCAACGTTTGAATGCTGAATGAAACCCTAGACTGAATAACTAACTCGATTCATTGAAAGAAAAACACCTAGGCCTTTAAATCTTCAAACGTGTCAGGCGCAGTATTGGATTTCCTTCACCTTATTGTTTCATCATGCATGGCATGTTTTCAGGCAGTGCAAATGTGGATATAGGGCTTTTTCGAGTCTAATTTCTCCCATCCAGGCAAGTTGACAGTTACAATGCTTACACTATCTCCTCTCAGATCGGCTCACACCAGGTTCAGCTGTTGTTGATCTGAGAAATGCCCTCAAGACATAGACAGATATATAATGGAAACGGTTTACAGATGTTCATGGTGCGCTTCACTTTCAAATGGAAAGAACCACCTTCATCTGAATGGCCACAAACATCTAGAGCCACGGCATTAAGTGTTAGCATGAATTTGAGTTGGAGCAGTTATCTGAAACTTCTATACGATTCATACTATTACATGTAAGTTAATGTAGAACTAAATTTGAGGTCAGTTCACACCAAGGACAATAACTGTAACATTTTAATACTGATTCTAATTATGTCCCAACAATAATGATGATACAGAGGAACGATATTGTTGAAATCATTTTCAGAATTTGTTTTTCACCCGATGAATAATAAAAACATTGACAGCTTATCAGAATTGACTCAGTGTTACAGAGCTTGAGCATTTAAAGCGACAGACAAAAGAACTGCAACGTGCGCCTATAATAAACACAATATTAACGTCTGTTGGTGTGGACACTAACATACAGTAGTTACTGTTTAGTTCTCTTTCTTCGTGTGAACGAAGAACACACTTAAGGTGAGTGAATTTTGACGTTATTTGTGGTTGGGATGGTTGCTGGGGTGTTGCTATGGAGTTGTTCTTGTCGGTTGCTGGGGTGTTGCTATGGAGTTGTTCTGGGTGGTTGCTGGGGTGTTGCTATGCAGTTGTTCTGGGTGGTTGCTGGGGTGTTGCTATGCAGTTGTTCTGGGTGGTTGCTGGGGTGTTGCTGTGCAGTTGTTCTGGGTGGTAGCTGGGGTGTTGCTGTGCAGTTGTTCTGGGTGGTAGCTGGGGTGTTGCTGTGCAGTTGTTCTGGGTGGTAGCTGGGGTGTTGCTGTGCAGTTGTTCTGGGTGGTTGCTGGGGTGTTGCTGTGCAGTTGTTCTGGGTGGTTGCTGGGGTGTTGCTGTGCAGTTGTTCTGGGTGGTTGGTGGGGTGTTGCTGTGCAGTTGTTCTGGGTGGTTGCTGGGGTGTTGCTGTGCAGTTGCTCTGGGTGGTTGCTGGGGTGTTGCTGTGCAGTTGTTCTGAGGTGCATTTCCCAAAAAAAGCGTCATTAGCTAACTTTGGTCATAAGTTCCATTGAACTATTTTGATTGCGACGGAACTTGTGACCATAGTTGCTTTTGGGAAACTCACACCAGGCCAGTTGCTGGGGTGTTGCTATGCAGTTGTTTTGGCCGATTAATGTTGCTATGCAGGTGGTTTCCAGAATATTGCAATGCGTTTGCTAAGGTGTTCTGAGTGCAAGTTTCTTGCAGTTTCTAGGATGTTCTGAGTGCTTATTGGGGAATTGCTAAGGAGTTTTCCCACTCCCAAGTTACAGTCCTGTTCCATGTGTACATATTATGCACTTATTATAGCAATTACACTTACTAGCTAATAAATAGGTACTAACCCAGAACCTACCCCTAAATCTAACCTTAACCCATTTAGTTACGTTATACTACCCAGTACTTTCTTGGGTAAGTACACTATAAGTACACATACTATAAAATGAAGTGTAACCCCAAATTTTCTATGATGATATATATTAAGTCTAGAGGATTTTGTCTTTTTCAAACCAAGCAGTTTTGTGTTGGTGCGACAAACCATGTGACAAACTCAAACCCATTGCTAAATCTGCTTGGGGAAATATTTCACCCTGAAGCAAAATTCCAGATTGCTTAGATTCCTATTGAAATGACTGGATTTTGCCAGCAAAAAAAAAAAAATTAATAAACCTGAACAATTTCGCTGGTATGTGTGGAATGTGACTGCACCTTTAGTAGCACAAACAAAAGTTTATACTTATTGCTTTTGTTTACTGCATTTGTTTGGTTCCTTAAACCTAAAACTTTGCAACCATAATACTTCCTTGGCAACCACTGCTAATTCATTGTTTAAATCGTTTTCTATTTGGTTTACCTAAAATATTATATTCATAACCTTTACATCCACATTTGCATTCAAAATTCTAAACTACATTTATCATCAGCTAGTTGCATTTTGTGCAGTTCCCTCTCTCTCAATTATAAAATGGCATGTGCACATAAACTGGAGTGAGGGGACATGTGTGGCTAAGACACAGGGCCTCACGCTACCCTTCATTGACTCATAAAACATTCATATTAAAGTTTTGTGGGACATTCAAGAAACAAATAACACTTTCAAGTGGAGCAGGGATTAAAAGAGACAGAAAATTGCTCTCAGACCATACATCAAACAAGACCATCCATTGTTCGAGGCGTCAAATATGGGTCTTTTCATTGGGTGTTTGAATTTGCTTTGCCCTCCTTCATTGTTTTACTTGACGGCTGACTTTAAAAGGATGGCTTTAGTGGCCGTTTTTCTGACAGGCGGAGGAGGCGTGATGAATCTGACGTGTAAGCAGTTGTTAACACGTGTGAGAAAAGTGGTTGTTTTTGTTGTTCTCTCAATGTTTTCTCATTGGCAAGCAACATTCAGCCCTAATCTTGTTGCACGGTATGACGCATTAGATGTTTATGTTCCAGTGTTTTTCTTTGTATCATATAGTACAAATGGAACTGCAAACACTGCATGCTAAGATTGTCATCACACCAAGGCATCTGCAGAAAACTTATTTTGGGTTTTTCCATTAACTTCTCTAAACACATTAAATTGCTACGCAAAGCGTACCATTTCATTGCTTTGAGAGCTGAACGATTGATTCCATATACACTCCACTAATGAATCCAAGACTGTTTTGAGAACACAATCACATTTTCCTTAGCAGCTGCAAATTCAAAGCGTATCCAACTGAAGGATATCGGGAATCAATCATTTTAGGGAAAAAGGGTCTCAAACGCAGGTGCACAGTTTGGGCCTCTGACGCCGTGCAGCCTTTTGGGACCAACCTTCAGACTTGAAAGTCCTTAACATGAGTAAATTCATCCTACATGTGATTTTATTTTCTTTCTGGCGAATTATTAAAACTATAATGAACCATAGTGACCTAGATACTGTGGTGAAGTTTCCATCAGCGTAATGAGGAGATATGTCACATTGCTCTCGCGGGTCTTTCAGTCTCCGCACTTTTGTTCTGGGAGTTGCAAAGCAGCTTTGATGCTAATAATACTCACTAGCCACCCCGGGAGCGAGCGGTTGCGTTGGAGCCTATTGGCAGATACCTCAATATTTGAGTTTTTGTACACATTTGCTTTTCTTTCCTCTAGATCAAGCTCCTGAGAATCAGACTGTTGGAATGTGGACTCCCAGCGCAGGATATCGACAAAGTCTTCAGCATTTTCACTGATCAAATCTAATAAAGTGGAATTAAAAAAAAGTGGAATGCCACCGCAAAGGAGATGCCAGAAATCAACAATTTTAGATAGAAAGAGAAAAGTTGCTTTCAGTGACTCAGAGCTTTTAGCAGGGATGTAGTTTGAATTAGCCTCAGATGGCCTCTTCTGATCAATTCACATTATTGCTCACTCAACATAATATGCATTGACTAATGGAGTCAAAAACACTTCTAAATACGACACTTCATTAACTTATGACCAATACGGTTTGAACTTAAATGTCCTTGTCGAACTCTAGAGCTAACAAGAGGTGTAATTTTCACCCTTGATTTCCATAGTTTTCTCAGAATAATTTTTTTTCATAATGTACTAAGATCATTAAATAAAGTCTGGATTGTCTAAAAAAAATATTTTGTTAAACTGTTCTTACGCTCTGTAAGAACAGTTTAACAAAATATTTTTTTTTAGGCAATCCAGACTTTCTTTCTTCAGTGACATATTAGGCAGAATGTATATATTGGGATATTTCAGCAAAAAAACAAGTCACACAAACACCTGCAATCTAGTTTAAACAGATAAATGTTCTGAAAAAGCATTGCACCATGAATATTTAAATTAAGTCATTGTGATTCCTTTCAGCATAAACACACCTCATTTCTATGTAAATTAGGTTAATTATAGATTGTCTTATTTATAAAACTCAGTGATATTTGTTTAGCACAATTAATGGTTTTACTGCCCACGTAAAGTAGGCAGTAAACAGATTTTTATTTAACTGAGATGTTTGTGAACATTACTTATTGATCAAGACAACATTATTTATCAAATGACAGAGAAGCCCGGTGTAGTCAGACTTATTTCTATCTAAAATATGAACAATACTATAATATTTCTACTATTAATATAGAACAATACTATAATAGACGAAATTGCCATGCTGGATGTCAGTAATTTCTTTATTTATTATTTTCTTGATTTCTCTGACTTTTCATAAACGGTTTGACAGAGAACACCAACAGCAAGTGTTCACAATTCATATATTGACCCATATATGTTTTAAAACTTTTTTTTATTAAACTATAGTTTATTGGATCATATGATTAACATTAACATGAATAAATGCTACATGATGCAGCGGAGACAATCTTTTTCATTTAAATACATAAACTAAGTAAGTTCCAAGTGTAAGTGTATTATTTTTAAAATGTAGAATCTAATAGTATAGTATATTTAATAATTTGTATGAAAACAATGTGTCAGTGCAATTAAAAAGCACTAATTAATTAAGTTTGAGCTCACAAAATGTGCATTGATCAATCTTCATATGTGAATGAAAGCCTTTCACATTATTTTGTCATAAAAAGTGAGCATATATCTTTACAAGACTTGGATTAAACCACACAATTTATATGAACTACTTCTATAATATCTTTATAAACTTTTTGAAGTTGTGGACATTTTTGGTGGAATTAAATTTCAATGGAGGGATATAAATCTCTCTGGTTTAATTAAAAATATTTTAATTAGTGTTTTGCAGTTGAATTAATGTCTTATGGCCTTGTAATGACATGAGTAAGTTCAGTTTTGTGTGAACTATCACTTTAAAAAGTTACTTAGGCTAAATATCTTGTGTTGCGAACAGTGAATTTCTACATTACATTTTGTTGGCGTGTAAACCTATGAAAAATATCAGAACTTTTGAAAGCTCATTGTGAACTGATACCCTGCTAAATACCATTTATTATAGATTGCTGATCAGTTGTTTTTTATATACATTTTAAAAATATATTTAATGTGACCTTGAATTAAATGAGAAATTAGATAAAAATAATTCATATATTATGGTAAGTTTAATGTTCATTTGGAAATAATGCTGCAAATTTCTGCAGAAATTACCATCTTTTGCGTGCAAAAGGAAGAAACAAAAAAAACATTCAAAATTAATGGCAGAAGGTTTGCGAGGGTTTCTCATGACCTGGTCAAATTGCTTTCTGGTTAAAGGTTATACTAATCAGATCTCTTGAGTTTTGGTCCACAATACAGTTATTTTAATAAGTCTCAAAAACAGCTGAATCAATTTTACATCAGGTCTTAAGGGTGCTGTTGACCTCAGGCAGAGCCAACAGCTCCAGATGGTAGCGTACCGGAAACAGGCGTGTATGTGTATGCGTTTGACAATTCAATATATAGTGTGACTGCTTAAACGCTTCTTAGGAGGAATACACACTAAATCTGTATGGAAATCTCCACAGGCAGCTTTTCTGTGGAGGCCAAAACAAGGCGTTAATCAGATGAAAGATATTCATTAACTCTAGAAGCTAGATCTGATTTAATACCTAATCATCACACTGTGCTTGTAGTAGACATACCCACGTCCCCTCGCACCAAAAGTATTTGCTTTTGACCTAGCGTTTCCAATTGCACACTCCTCACAAGCGTAGCATCAAAAGCACGAGCGCCAGTGGCATGTCATGCACGTTTCCACTGATTCGCAACATTTCCACTGGGAAGCAACTTTACTATGCCTCTTTCATTACCGAGTCTCAAACGAGTGTAGAATCTGTTTTTTATGAGGTTGAAGTTGTAAAAAAACAAAGGGGAAGAAGAAGCCCTCGCCCAGGTCCTTCGCGCTGCATGGCTTTTATTTAGTTCCTCTCAACAACTATTCGAAACTTTCAACCGCAAATACAAAATAGGAAATAATTTCAACCAGGGCTTGTCAACTGTCATTAACTCCCTCCACAGATGGTTGGCGTTAACAAAGCTTCCTCCCTGTCAACCTCCTGGGGAACACATTCCCTACGTGCTGAAAAAGAAGCAAATTCCCTCTTGATATTTATTAGTGGAAAGACTCTTTTCGAACAGTATTTCACAGAGGACATGGGGGCATCTCTGTCTATTATTGGTGTATTTCGAAGATACAGATTTATATATTTTTAAAGAATCCACAGACAGCATGAAGAAAAATCTCTCAGGCTGCCCCCACAAAACATTCATCTTGTTGATGACATCTGGCCTGGTCAATTGTCAGTGAAATATTTCCAACCGCTTGTGCAACCGAGGGGCGTAAATTGTAAGTGTTCTCCTCACAGCTATATTTTCCAGTTCATTGTTTGATGTATTTTTGTGGAAGAATCCATAATGGGACTCAAGATACTGGCCGTCTCTAAAGGCATCTATTATATGTCCAACTTCACTTTGTCCGACATCCAACTTTGGCAAGAAAGATTGATCTATAAGTGATAATACATAAATTATTCGCCTTTACTTTAATTAGAAACAGGGTATGTGCTGGCAAAACTGTGCTAGATTTACTCAAATGAGGAAGAAACACAGGCCGCATCCACAGTTGATGAAGTCTGTGCCAATAGTACTATTAAAGACACAACCTTCAGTGGTTCATGTTCAATTTCACAGAGAACAAGCACAATCTCAGGCCATTCAGACTCTCATCTACATCCAAGAGTGTTTCTTAATAAAACATGCGTTTCTACACATCATATTTCAATAAAAATCCTGTTTAATGCCTTAGTTAAGTGTATGTTTTTATGGCATACTTGCTCTGCTCCATTGCGGGATTTTCAGCGACAGCTTTAAACCAATTTGTTTGAGTATTTCATATGGGAAATTAACTCGCTCCTCTGGTGAGAACACTTTTCCAAGTCAAAGCTTTTGAATTTAGCACCAGGCAAAACTGCATTGTCTCTGTACGGAACATTTTAAAGTATTTTATCTGTGCAGTAGTGTGAAATGAGACCATTTACCATTAGTGCTAATTTAATTAAGTGTTTCTTATTACCCCCCAACTGCCACTCCCCACCCCCTTTATGGGTGTTTCTCAGACAAAGGCACAAAATAAAATTAAATGCTAACATTAGCAATTAGCATGTGTGCTCTAGCAGCAATTTTTAATTTTCAATTTGAATCAGCATTTAATCCCAATTTTTTTTTAAAATGCATTTAAAACTTGCATTTTGTTTCCTTGATGGTGGACTGAACAAAAACACAAGACTTAAATGTAAATTCTACTATGGTTAATTCTCACCTCCATTTATACAGTGATTCTACAGAGGCTTGTCAGATAAAATAGAGTTTAGGCATACAAAACAGGCTAAATAGTCTACTGTAACTGTATTTTCTGTCAGCTGTTTACAATCTGGGGAATAACCCACTTAACTAGGACTTAAATACATCTTTATATGTAGTTCAGAATCAGAAGAATCAGAAAGAGCTTTATTGCCAAGTATGTTTGCACATACAAGGAATTTGTTATAGTGTCACAAACTTCCAGTACACGGAGACAACAACAACACACAGATAATAAAAATAAGATGTGAATAAAATACACATGCATAAATATAAACCACAAAAAAAGAATAAATTGTATGTACAGGTGTGGTATAGATGGAATAGGAATAGAATAAATATAATAAGTTGTAGGGATGTACTAGGGTTTAGGGTGATAAATAATTATAAGGTTATTGCACATACTGTACTTTAATTGCACAATGGGAGAACATAAACTGTTCATGAGGTAGATTGCTGGGGGAAAGAAGAAACTGTTTTTGTGCGGCGGGTCCTGGTTTCGGGCTCGTACGCCGACCAGATCAAACGTTCAAAACAAAAAAAAAAAAAAACCAAAAAGGGGACGGGGCTTGGATGTGATTGATCCAGAGGGATTTTCTGAGCCTTTTCCTCAATCTGGATGTATACAGTTCTTGAAGGGTGGGCAGGGGTCACCAATAATTCTTTCAGCAGTCCGAACCGTTCTCTGTAGTCTTCTGATGTCTGATTTTGTAGCTGAACCAAACCAGACAGTTATTGAAGTGCACAGAACAGACTCGATGACGGCTGAGTAGAACGGTTTCAGCAGCTCCTGTGGCAGGTGAATTTCCTCAGCTGGCGAAGGAAGAACAACCTCTGCTGGGCCTTTTTAACAATAGAGTCTGGTAGGGATGCAAGTTTCACGAAACTGATATATGATGTTACAGACTCCGTGAGCTCGTCCAGATCGTTGGTGGCTGCTTCAAAAGCACTCCAATCAGTGCAGTCGAAACAGGCTTGCAATGCCTGCTCTGTTTCGTTGGTCCATCTCTTTACAGACTTTACTACAGGTTTAGCAGATTTAAGTTTATGCCTGTAAGTCGGTATAAGATGAACCAGGCAGTGGTCAGAGAATCCTACAGCTGCTCTGGGGACCAAGCGATATGCATCCTTTATTGTGGAGTAACAATGGTCCAGTATATTACTGTCTCAGGTGGGACATGTAACATGCTGTCTGTACTTTGGCAGTTCACAGGAAAGATTTACTTTATTAAAATCCCCAAGAATGATTATAACAGAGTCCGGGAGTTGTTGTTCTGTCTCTGTGATCTGATCAGCGAGTTTCTGTAAAGCTGAGCTCACGTGTGCTTGCGGAGGGATGTAAATACTCACGAGAATGAGCGAGTGAAACTCCCGAAACTAATTATGAATTAGTTTCATAATTGTCTTCGAAATATGGTTAAAACGTGCTGCCGGATATGCTAAAAAGCATTTATGGTAACCTAAAATATACTTTGTCATTTATATTGGAAGTTGTATGCATGGGCGGCGCTAGGGAGGGGCTAGCAGGTGCTTCAGCACCCCCAAGAAATACAAAAGCACCCCCATAGCACCCCAACAGATTTTTTCCTGGAATCAATTATAAACAGGCTGTAGACCAGGGGTGCCCAACCCTGCTCCTGACGATCGACTGTCCTGCAAAGTTCAGCTCCAACCCTAATCAAACACACCTGAAGCAATTAATTAGGGTATTCAGGATCACTTAAAAATTAAAGGCAAGTGTCTTTGATTAGAGTTGGAGCTAAACTTTGCAAGACAGTCGATCGCCAGGAGCAGGGTTTGGCACCCCTGCTGTAGATATGTATGAAAAGCTGAAAAAAAACCCCCCAAAAAAATTGACTCTTTCGCATACATAAACTCGGCATGCATAACGACAAGATTTAAGGCTGTCACCATTTCGTAATGTCATTACTAGCATTTTTTTCTTGAAAGGGGTCATATGATGCGATTTTTCAGTTTTTCCTTTCTCTTTGGAGTGTTACAAGCTGTTCGTGACTAGATAACATCCCTAAAGTTGCAAAGACTAAAGTATCAAAAAGAGATATTCTTTATAAAAGTTAAGACTGGTCCACGACCCCCTAAAACGTCTCTTTCTAACACGCCCCCACATGTCTATGTTACTATGTGGGAAGATTTGCATAATGCACCCAAATGTTCACACAAAAAAAGAAGGTGTAACTTTAATTCTTGCTGTTGCCGCCGCCGCCATGTCGTGAAGAAGCTGTGTGTTTCATGTGAAAGCGAAACTACTTTGTTTGGCTTTGGACACGACTAGAAATCAGTGGTTAATTTTATTTACAACACTGTTGCAGAACAGTTCAACCCAAATTTTCAGATGTGTCCAGCGCATTTTATGGTGGACTTTTTACTGATCCTGGTAGAGTAGACTACTATGCCGGTTGTTCTGACTCACAGACTGTAGGTACGTTTTCATATTTAAAAAATTTGACACTGACGATTCAAACGCGAGTTTTTAGAGCAGTGTAGAGTAGCGCTTGTTTGACATTCCTCCGATCACAAATGCAGACATTGTTTAATGTTATGCGGTGGAGCAATTCCAATGCGTTAAAAGGACCGTATAAGTAATGATAATCCTAATTATGTCCCCACTGGGATGAACAATTGCCTCGTAATTAATGGGTTTTTAATGTTTTGTCTTCGTTCGCTCCGGCAGGACACGGCATCACGTATGGTAAAGGGCGTATAAGACTGTCCGCACACGCTTGAGGTATTTGGCCATCCACACCGCACTAGATAGCTGGCCATCAGAGCACACCTCGCTTTTCAGAAACGATGAGCTTTGTAAAAAGCGACGCGTTTCAGAAAGGTGGGGTATAGAGGAGAAACAATAATGTACAGTTATGTGGAAAATAATGTGTTTTTTAAACCTTAAAACGAATAAACACATTTCATTACACCAAACAAAATAATGTTCTTTTCAGCAGCATCATATGACCCCTTAGCTTGACACCCTTGACTTGACAAAATGGAGAGCTTCCTTGTGCTAAGTAGGCCTGCCCTCTACTAAAGATTTTTTTCTAGTCAACTAGTCGCACGTTATAATAAATTGACTAATATAATAATATACTAAACCATCCTTTAATATATATGCAGACTCGTATTACAGCCTATTCCGAGCTCAAGCTCGCACATAAAGCAATTGCCTCAAAGCAACGGCAAAGTGATTAGGAATGTGTAGGGGGAAAAAGAAGACTTTTAAGATTTAAATTAAATAAGCTAATACTTCCTGAGTGTCAGCTGCAAGATGAAGTTGCCTAATGCTGATGCTGCCTCGCCATCTCCACATGGATGTGCCCAATAGAAAAATGCACCTTTTCATACGGACTACATAATTAGAGAATATTACAAAATCGAGTAAAATTTTTCTTATATTTATTTCATTATTCATATAAAAAATAACAATAAGCTGTTTTGGTTATATTTACTATTAATTGGCCAGCTCCCCCTGTCAATGATCTAGCACCCCCTCAGCACCTGCGTTCACAATTTTCTGGCACTGCCCCTGCTTGTATGTTGTGTATTTAAAATGTATTTGTAATTACACAAAATGATAAAGTTTGAATTTAGTGCATTTAAAATAAATTAACATAAATGTAATATCAAATAACACAGTCAGGTACTTTGAAGTACTCAAGTACTTTACATATGATTTAGTATGTAAGTCACATCAAAATAAGTGCACTTTAAAGCATGACAAAATGTTATTGATACATTTTTTTAAGTACTTAAAATGTAATGAATTATTTAAAAAGTACAAATTTAAAGTGTACTTAAATGGGTTAAGAAACATAGTTATGAATGTGGCCACATTTTTTTTTGAGCCAGTGAAGTGTTAAAAATGTCTTCTATAATAAGAAATATTTGCAATTCATACAGCATGTTGCTTGCAAAAACAATTTATTTAATCAGAATACATAGATTCTGAACAGCTGTCAATGGAGAAAGGTGGTTTAAGTTGAAAAAATAAGCGAAACCTTGACCTTCTCTCTCTCTCTTTCAAAATAAATATTTATCTTGCAGTATGGTATATCCAGCACATAAATGTAATGTTATAAAAGTATCTACACTCTTTACATCTTTACATCTAACATCTACATAACCTACACAGTCTACCTTATAGCTGGAGAGAGTCAACTCCTCTCTAGTTGTATGGTGAGCAGCACCCCGTTCATCATTGCATGGCAGCCACAGATGTTGCTCCCTGAAAACCAGTTACTGGTCGCGTTCATCATCATTCATATATTCCCTTCTTCTGGCTGCATCAGGCTCTAAGAATGATGCCGTCCATCACAGCAGATACCGTTTGACAGGGAACATACTGAACGATTCGTCAGGTTCAAGGCTCAGGCCCAAGTCAGATTCGATTTCGGCGGGAGAGCGTTGGTTTCCATTCACGTATCACAAACAGTTACAGCGGACTCATTAACCACCCCTGTGGCACCTCACATTAACTGTGTGTAAGAGATCACAATCGAGTTCAACTGTTTTCTCTAAATACAAAAAAAGTATAATTTCTCTCCATCCGAGCAAAATGGAGAGGGAGAGAGAGAAATTTAACAGGATTATGGGATGGCATTATTGCCGCTGTGCAATCTCATAATTGGGCCCAATTTATCACACTGCACACAAAATGGAGTTGCCTACTCCCTTCATTTGTAGGAGATGTATGTACCGTATTCATTTCCACAACCTGCCCATCAGCTCCAATAGCTTGTAAAAGGCAGAACTGCAAAATGGCATTTGAGTTTGGATTCACGTATTGTGTACCGAGGGTTTGCATTAAATGTGAAGAGAGTGATGTGAAAGATCAAATGAGGAGGGAGAGAAAGCAAAAAGACAGATAAGAATTAATGAATGTTGGAAAAGTCTGTATCATGTCAAAAGCCATAGTAGAAGACAGTAGGAGAACTTTAAATGAGAACACATGTCAGATTCCCTCTCCTGGTTAAGAGTGAATAAATTTGATAGTTTGCTTCAGATATAGAAAATGTAATAAATTGTGGACCATTTATGGATTATACAAAAATACCAGCTCAATGCATCCTACCCACTCAAACTGAGACTGGAGTAATTATGCTGAAAATTCAGCTTTGATAACAGGAATAAATTACATTTTAAAATAGATTATAATAGAAAACAGATATTTTACAACATTACAGTTTTTTATTGTACTTATCTTGGGAACATAGTGAAACCTTTCATTATCCATTACCTTTCAAGTTTTAATTATAAAACAAATATTTAGATTTAAGTATTCAACCATACATGCACTCTTTTTCGTACATCCAGAAACACAGAATTAATAACTTGTGCTGAAATTGATCACATCTCTAGTTAAGTGTAACAGCTCTTGATTTTTCACATTGTTTTCTTAAAAACATGAAATTTATGAAGACTCGCCTTGAACTTCTGCCATATTCTTTCATCGAAGTATGCATTTGGGAGAAATCAAGCGTAAGAGAGATGAGTGCTCATACGATGGCTAAAAATCACAATGCCTGACCTGAAAAACGAGAAGGACATATTTATTGAGACATAACAGCATGAGCCCCTCTGAGCAAAACACAAGGTTGACAGGGGATTTGTATTTGCGGGACGGGACTTGAAAACACGTCTGTATTTCAAGGCTTCAGCTGAATCACATTTGTTATGGTGTTAAAACCATAAGGTATCGGCCTTCCTCTGAGCGCTCAAAAGCATATGGCTTGTTTTCGCTTCCCGTTCCCCGTTGGAAGTTATATAGTATCTGCTAATGCATTCACCTTGTCCAAACAGCTTAGCGTGTCTTGGTGGTGATATCCGATGCGATTCCAGCACATCCATGCATATTTCTTCAAGACTGTGGCTGTCAGGAAGAGGATGCAAGTGTCAGGTATAAATTACTAGCCTTGACTTTGTTCTGCACGGGTCCCATGATGGCCCTCCTGTCGTCACACCGGTTCTTCCCCACCCTGAGATGCTTCCTCCTGGCCTCCTTCCCCTCGGCAGGACCAGGGAGCTGTGATAGATGTGGTTTGGGAGGTATATTACACTCAGGCAGCTTGGGGATTTCCTCCATAGAGCTCCTGCACCACCTACACTCCAGCCCGACTGAAACGCCCACCCATCCAGCCCTTAAACCATGTCAGAATTGGCAGATCAAAGGTTGTCAACTCCGATGCTTGTCTGTTTCTTCTTCACTATATGTCCTTTCTGGACTTTTTGTGACACTAGAAGGGACATTTTCATTCAGATTTTTTCATGTCCATCTATTTATTTATTTATGGAAGTTTGTTTCCTCCACAGAATAAATAAAATAAATTGAATGCTGAATGAAAAAAATGATAAAATAAATAAATAAAAAAGGTCATGGCGAGTTTATATCTTGTAATTCTGACTTTTTTTTTTGTCTCTCTGAATTGTGAGTTATGAAGTCAGAATTGTGAGATATTGTCAGTTGTGTTTTTGGTTTTGTGTATGTCCATGTCTTTTTTTTTGTAATTTGCTTTAGCTTTGGTTCCTGTACTGGCATATGTTCCCTTTCAGTCGGTCACTCTCGACGTCACGTCGGAGGACCGACGAAATTGGGATCTCGCTTAGAGGGACCAATCTACTTCGAGTGTAAACTAAACGAGCCAATGCACATTGGCATGCGATTATTGCATCCAGCTGCTACTGATCACAGCATGAGAATAAGTAGGCAGCAGATGCAGCGCATATTCAGCGTTTCGCTTCGGAGCCGAGCGATCACACCGTTCCGATCTGATACTCTCCGGAGAGAAGATCCTGAACGAGTTCACCGCGCTCTTAGAGAGCTATTCGTGTTGGCGGACGGCGCTTCAGCGGTGGTGGTTTCCCGTGTCGAGTGGGTTGCACACATCAGGCTGCACTACCCCCTGATTGTGTTGCAAATGATCATCTCCCCTGTGCGCCTCAGCACGCTAGAATAGCTTTTTCCCCTAAAAGAGCAATTCCGGGTGTGTCTTTCTAAAGACGACGTTGCTTGGCAAACTTGCCGTTACGTCTTTATAAAGACGATGTGGGTCTTGCTAGAGACAACATATCACCCGGGCGTTTCTGGATGCGATCGTTACCTGGCACTGGGTGATGGTCACGATCGCTGCCTCTCATGCCTGGGCATGAAGCACGCTGAGGTGGCTTTCGTGGATGGCTCATGCTCCCATTGCGGGGGTATGACCATCTCGGAGTTGCGGACTGGACTCAGTTACCTGCAAGGGGGCGGAGTGCCCGTGCCGCTGCCTAGATCTGGGGTTCCCTCTGGCGGCAGCCAGGGGTGTCCTTTTTCTAGCTGTGGGCGGACTGGTCTTATGGTCATGGTGAGGAATTCCCCTCTGGGGATGCCCAAGCCTGCCGGCACTTTGAAACCAGTGGAGCTCTCAGGAAGAGCGGGCTGGACTCTTCCGGGGGGTACCACTTGTTTCTTCCGAGGCTCCCCCCGACGATCGGATGTCGATTGCAGCATCGGAGGGTGAGCCAGAGCTTTCTGGAGAGGAAGATTCGGCTGCGCTGCTCTCCTCCGGGACCGTAGCAATGCCTGGATCGGATCCAGAAATAATGGCTATGCTTTCCCGGGCCGCCGTAGGGGTAGGACTCGAGTGAAGACTTTCACCATGTCCCAAGCCCTCAAGGTTGCACAATTGATTCTCGGGGTGGGTCGCGCTGGTTCTCAGCGCCCTGCCTCAGTGCCTTTCTTCCCGGAGGTGCATGAGGAGCTCACAGGTCATGGACGGCACCTTTTACTGCCAGAAACTGATTTGCTGGATCCTCCTCCCTCACCACCCTCGAGGGCGGTGCAGCGAAGGGGTATTCGGCGATCCCCCCAGTGGAGCGGTCGGTAGCGATGCAGTTGTGTCCTAATAACGCCTCCACGGGCAGGGACGAAGAAGCAGGAACCGTGCCTCCCCTCCCGGGTCTGTAGGTATTCGACTGGCCAGCGATGCTTATACGGCCTGTGGAGAAGCTGTGTCCGCCTTACATGCTTCGGCGTTGTTGCAAGTGCACCAGTCCAAGGCACTGAGGGACTTGCACGAGTGTGGTCACGACCTGGAAGTTCAGAGAGAACTCCGCACCGCGGCGGACCTCGCGCCACGAGCGACGAAGGTTACGGCGCGGTCTCTGGGTCGTGCCATGTCCACTATGGTGGTCCAGGAGCGCCAATTCTGGCTGTGACTGGCTGACATGCGCGAGACGGACAAGACACGATTCTTGAACGCCCCCGTGTCCCAGGCCGGCCTGTCGGCGACACGGTGGAGAACGAGCCCAGCGGTTCTGCGCTGACCAGAGCAGACTGAGGCCATCAGGTAAATCCTGCCGGTGTGCAGCTGCTGCCGTCGCCGAGGGCGGCCCCCTGCCACCGCCAAAACAAGAGCAGAGCTCCTGCGGCCCCCAGCAAAGCTGTGCCGTGGAGCCGGACGGGGTAGAAGGGAAGCAGCGCCCCAGTACCAGGCCCCCAGCCAAACCTGGTGCAAGCGAGGAGCAAGAGGCTGGGACGTGCGACCCAGAGATGGAGGGAGTTGCTCTTCGGGAGATGGTGACCGCACCACTCCTTCCACCGGAGGAGGGCCGGGTGGAGAATCTTTTTCCACCAATGACCTTGGTTGGTGGTACCCAAATTCTCGACAAAGAATAAATTCCTCTATTTCTGGGTCCCCTGAGGGGATGGGGGGTTGTGGATGATCCAGTGTCGTATCACACTCCCCCTCCTCTCTCGCAAATGAGCAGCAGTGGGCGGATCGGGAGGAACGAACCAACGGACTACCCACGCACCCTCTGCTCAAACGCAGGTCAGTGTTGCACACACTCAGACCCCGCCTCGGACCGGCAAAGAGACGCCCGGGCCGGGTCCCTGCGTTCTTTCACGCTGCCCCGCTGCGGGTACGCCTGTAGTTCCGTTGATGCCACTTGCGCGTGTCTGGCGCCTGGCTAGAGCTACCCAGCCCGTCTCTATGGCTCCTTCGAACCGTCAGGCTCGCCTATGCGATTCAGTTCGCCCGGCGCCCTCCCAAGTTCAGGGGCGTCCACTTTACGTCAGTGAAAGCAGCAGATGCCCCTGTCTTGCGTGCAGAGATCGCAGTCCTACTGGCGAAGGACGCGATAGAGCCGGTCCCTCCAGCCGATATGAGGTCGGGGTTTTACCGCCCCTACTTCATTGTACCCAAGAAAAGCAGTGGGTTACGACCAATCTTGGACCTGCGCGTCTTGAACCGGGCCCTTCACCGGCTCCCGTTCAAGATGCTCACGCAGACATGCATCTTCAGGTGTATCCGTCCCCAAAATTGGTTCGCAGCGATCAACCTGAAGGACAAGTACTTTCATGTTTCGATCCTTCCGCGCCACAGGCCATTCCTGCGGTTTGCGTTCGAGGGGCGGGCATACCAGTACAAGGTCCTGCCCTTCGGGCTGTCCCTGTCGCCCCGTGTCTTTACGAAAGTTACGGAGGCAGCCCTTGTTCCCACGAGAGAGCAGGGCATTCGCATCCTCAACTACCTCGACGATTGGATAATAATCGCCCAGTCGTGCAGGATCAGTTGTGCGAGCACAGGGGACTGGTGCTTTCACACTCGCTGTGGGCATTCAGGTCAACTGGGAAACAGAGCACCTCTCACGACGCAGGGATCTCTTTTTCGGTATGGAGAGTTGGACTCGGTCGAAAGACAGCACGCATCACGCAGGAACGGTGCTCAGTCGTGTAAACTGCTTGAATAAATCAGAGCGTGGGGATGGCCGGTCCCACTGAAACATTCAGAGGCTCAGGGGGAATTGGAGGACACGGCGGCAGTATGCAACTGGGTACTCACTATGAGACGATTGCAGCCATGGCTCCTATGGCCGAGTCATGAGGGGGGCGTGGCACGCGGCACCGTCGGGTCCAGGTGACACGGCCTGCGGCCCGCAAAACCTTCACCCCGTGGTCAGACCTTGCATTCCTCCAGGCAGGAATGCCCCTGGAGCAGGTCCCCAGGCATGCTGGGTTGCCACAGATGCCTCAACCACAGGCTGGGGGGCCACGTACAACGGGCTGGCAGTGTCAGGGGTTTGGACGGGGCCCGACTGCACTGGCACATCAACTGCCGTGAGTTGCTGGCAGTGCACCTTGCCCGGGGCCGTCTCAAAGGTGCTTACGAGGCAAGCATGTACTAGTACCCACGGACAACACAGCGACCGTTGCGTAAATCAAACAACAAGGTGGTCTGCGCTCCCGTCGCTTATAGCAACTCGCCCGCCACCACCTCATCATCTGGAGTCAGAAGCATCTGTGGTCGCTTCGTGCTGTTCACATTCCTTGGCTGCTCAACCGGGCAGCCGACGAGATTTCCCGAGCTGCGCTCCCGGGAGAATGGGACTCCATCCCCAGACGGTCCAGCTGGTTTGGGGGCGTTTCAGAGCCGCTCAGGTAGACCTATTTGCCTCTCCAGAAACCTCTCACTGCCAGTTGTTCTTCTCGCTGACCGAGGGAACACTCGGCACGGACGCACTGGCACATAGCTGGCTGCGGGGCCTTCGCAAGTATGCGTTTTCCCCCAGTGAGCCTTCTGGCACAATTGCTGTGCAAGGTCAGGGAGGACGAAGAGCAGGTCCTGCTGGTGGCGCCCTATTGGCATACCCGGACCTGGTTCCCAGAACTAATACTCCTCACGACAGCCCCTCCTTGGCCAATTCCTCCGAGGAAGGATTTACTGACTCAGAGACAGGGCACCCCTTGGCACCCACGTCCAGACCTCTGGAAACTTCATGTTTGGTCCCTGGACGGGACGCGGAGGTTCTAGGTGACCTACCCCAGGTGGTAGTTGACACCATCACTTCGGTGAGAGCACCGTCTACGAGTCTAAGTGGAACCTGTTCATTGAGTGGTGTTGTTCTCATCGAGAAGACCCCCGGAGATGCTCGATCGGAGTTGTGCTGTCCTTCCTGCAGCAAGGGCTGGAGCGAAGGCTGTCTCCCTCCACCATTAAAGTTCATGTCGCCGCGATCGCTGCTAACCACGACCCCTTAGAAGGGAGGTCGTTGGGGAAGCATTACTTGGTCGTCAGATTCCTTAGGGGGCGAGAAGGTTAAATCCTCACCGGCCCCCCTCTATACCCTCTTGGGAACTGAGTCTGGTTGCTCAACGGCACTACAGCAGGCCCAGTTTTGAGCCTTTACAGGAGTGGAGTGAAGTTCCTTCAATGAAACTTTGCTCCTGCTGCATTGGCCTCTATCAAGGAGGGTAGGGAACTGCACGCATTTCGGTCACCGCTTCGTGCCTGAGTTCGCCGTGCTGATTCCAGGTAACAATTGGGCCCGGCCCGGCTACGTGGCCCAAGGTTCACGTCATACTTCAGGGATCAGGTGGGTGAACACTCCAGCGCTGCCCTCGAGGAGGCCGACCAGCCTAGCTTGCCTCTGTCCCGTACGAGCTTTACAGGTGCTACGTAGAAAGACGCAAAGCTTCAGGACCTCAGACCAGCTCTTTGTCTGTCACGGAGGCCGGCAGAAGGGGAATGCCGTCTCTAAGCAGAGGATGGCCCACTGGATAGTGGATGCCATCACCCTGGCTTATCAGACACAGGGTGCGCCCTGCCCGCTCAGATTGCGAGCTCACTCAACTAGAAGTGCTGCATCATCCTGGGCGCTGGCTCGTGGCACCTCACTGACAGATATCTGTAGGGCTTCGGGCTGGGCGACCCCTAACACATTCGCTAGATTATATAGCCTTCGTGTGGAGCTGGTATCCTCCTGTGTTCTCACCTCAAACGGGTAGAAGCACTGAGAGTCCCCGGCTTCGGGTCGGCTTGCAAAAGCCACTCCAGAGAGTTCATATATTAGACCCTGTTGAGTTCCTCCGTCCCCACGGCAGCCAGACGTGGCGGAGCGTCCGGCGCCAGGCCCTCACTCGCTGAATCCTCGGGAACCGGTATAGAGGATGGGGTTCCATATGTAAGACCTAAGTGGCTCTCATATGTGTAAAGTCCACGGTATAGCCTTGAACCCGTATTTCCCCGGCAGACTTCTGCCATTCCAAAAGGGTTACAATCACCTCCAATCTTCCATACGCACCTAAGGGATGTTCATATGTGTACTGCTTCCGAAACCTCCTTCGGGAAGGACTACTTGTCCCTGTTCCAAGTAGAATGGGTACATTTTCCCAGTGTTATAGTCCTTGACTCATTGGTAGTGCCATTGCAGCAGTAGGTGCGTATATTATGAAGAAGCCCGGCTACGCCAAAAAAATAGGGGCGCAGGGGTTCCACAGGACACTGGGGGCAGTACGCTGTGGCCCTTTGGTAGGATCCCCCCCCCCCCCCCCCATTCGTTGGTCCTCGACGTGACGTAGAGAGTGGAACTGACTGATAGGGAATGTCTCAGTTACGTATGTAACCTTCGTTTCCTGAAGGAGGGAATGGAGACGTCACTTCCCATCGCCACGGCTGCTGTACCACCTCTGAGCGGCCGGGTCACCGCTCGGCTCCTCAGCGAAAACCTGAAAATGCGCTGCACCTGCTGCCTACTTATAATCACGCTGTGATCAGCAGCAGCTGGAAGCAATAATCGCATGCCAATGTGCATTGGCTCGTGTAGTTTACACTCGAAGTAGATTGGTCACTCTAAGCAAGATCCCAATTTCGTCGATCCTCCGACATGACGTCTCCGTTCCCTCCTTCAAGGAACTAAGGTTACCATACGTAACCGAGACGTTTCCTGGAACTAATTATGTGATCCTGAAGAATTATGTGTCTAGTTATTATTGGTTCCTTCGTGCATGTGTCATATTTTCATTGGTGGGTTCAAGCAATTTGGCAATTTGTTTTTTTTTTCCACCCACCAAATAATACAAAGAAAACCGCAAATAACACCACTGGATTAAACTACATTTGAGGGTTTTCTTGTAAAGTGTTACTCGATTAATCTTTGTTTTTATTTACAAACTGTGAAAAAATATGATCATCAAAATGATTCACTGTTTGACGTGCATCAAATAACCCAATTTGTTATTAGTTAAAACCAATAATTTTACATGAAACAATGAAATACTTTAGGCATAAGTTATTTTGTTATTAAATTTTTATTTTTACAATTTACTTGTAGCGTCTGCGTATGATTATGCATGAGCGTTGGACTGTTTATGGTTTAAGAGACCCCTTTTAGCCTTTTGACTTTTGCATATAAATTACAGTTCTGGTCAGGAACTTTACGTTTGTATAGGGGTGTAAATTGCCAAATGGTTCTTCGCCATCAAAAAGATTAGAACCAGCCCCCACGAGAATCCGGGAATCTGAGTTCAAAAACATTCCACAAAGAGCCTGTAAAACATGGACACACGAAACACCCCCACAAACACACCAAACTCAACACACACCCACACACATAAAGACATTTCTTTATTTTAGACTATAATTAATCCGTTATAATTGTATCTAGTATATGTATGTGTTGTGTGTACGTTCCCCTATTAAATTAGCTGAATTACCACTCGTTATTTGTATTAGTTAAAGCAATAAAACACTGATATGCAGGTGTATGTATGTATCTTTGGTTTAATATATTCCAAATGTGTGTTTCTTGGTATCAATGTTACCTGCTTTTCATTCCTCAGACAATGAGGTACAGTATGTGATTGTAAAATGCATCATATGACTCGTACGATATTTTTGGTTAAAACTACAGAAATTCCAGACCAGCCATAAAACATGCAAATGAGCCATAAACAAGAGACAAATAAAGTTTCTCCCGCTCAAAATCCATGTCTCTCATTGGCCAGTACACACAGAATAGGAACCCTCAAAAGCAATTAGCCAGAAATAATCTTGGCTCAGAAACTCTTCTTCATTTGAGACAACACCTTTCAAGACTCTCAAGACCTTCCTTTTGAGGTTATTTTCCGGGCAGTTTTTACTTTCAAATGACGTTAGTCGCTGTGGACTTCTTCTTCAGAAGAACCAGAAGTAAAAACTTCCAGCTGACTCCCCACGAACTCATCAAAAGACCTCCGTTACCTACCGCATCCGGACTCTTCTTCAGCAAACGAAACCAATGCAAGTAACCGCTTAAAAATATTCAGATGCGTGTTTAAGGTTCAGACAAGGTGATTTTTGGATTCTTTGACGATTTTCAAAGGTTGAGGTTAAGTGATGTGAAATACTGCCATACTTTTCTTTTCTCTCCCTTTTTCCTTACTTTGTTTAATTCTGTGTATATATGTTTTAGTTAGTTATATGTTAGATATAGTTTCATTTATGAAATCCCTTATATTCACAACGGATTGACTCTGTTTGCTGCTCACAGTTTGAAGTCAATGAATATTTGAACCCTTGCTACATTTGCTAAATTAATGCAAGCACTTGACAAAGAAGGACAGTTTATTGTTCCGTGGCCAGAAAATAAATATTCCTTGAATTGATAAATGATTATATTGTCTGCTCGGTGGACGGACAGATCAAATAATTGTAATATTGATTCTGCTACAGTTAATTTGAAGATATAATCTATATATTTATTATGAATCATAACCAGTTGTGATTCGTCATAAATATTCCCCTTTTAGAGCTAATAAAAAATAATAAACGTTACAGGTTTTGGTGGAGATACGCGGGCAAATTTCAAATTGGTGTGAAAAAACAGTATCCATTATTGGTTTGTTCTATTATGCGCGCAGAGTGAGACGAGACGCAGCGCGAACTCACTCTTTTGGTTGGATGGTTAAAAGCCAACTCCAGTACTGTATTTTAACAGCCTCTATCTGTCTAACATTTAGTCACTGTGAAATATTAAAGTAAACTGCAGTTTATAATATTAAAATTGTTCTCTAAAGACGAAGAAATCTCTTTGCAGTACATTTTTAATATTATCAAAAACGCCTGTTGGAACGAAGAAATCTTCCTGCGTGGCAATAAAGATAGATTTGAGCGATGCTCCTCATATCATCTTTTAAAGGCCTTATTTTGATAGTATCACTAGATTGAAGTCATTGCGAAGTTCCAATGTCATTTAACTAGACGATCTAACTCCTTAGGTTTAGCCGTTAGAGTAGCTATCTAATGTGTCACCTAAATGCAGATTTGATCAGAAGAACACTGCGAGCCAGTAGACTGATTGAAATGTAAATGGGAGTTTTTAAAAAACCTTGATCAAGTGAAATTTGTATAACAACAGCGAAGAAACCCTGTTGTTCATATTTTTATTTGTGTACCTGGCAGCGAAAAAATCCTGCTTCACACACATTGTGCAGTTAAGTGCACAGATAGATTCTGTTGGAATTGGACGCTGTGTTCGTGTGATAACTGCAGTAAAATTCCGTTAGGGTCTCTAAACGTTTTCAGTTCAAGCACGAGTTGAGTTAAGGCACAGTACCTTAAACTAACGCTAGAGGGCAGGCTGTTTAAGTGTCTTAACATTTCGTGAACTCCTTCTGCCTTCCTGTTTTCAGCGCACACACTCCCCCTTGTGGGAATTTTCTGCTAGGTCGACTTGGTTACTCTAATTTGTTTGATTTTAATTTCCCATTGGTCATTCTATGTACTTGCCGTTTCATTTTTTTATTTTGATTACTCATATTTTTATTTCTGGTTGTTTAGTTTATATCCCGTATCTTTTGTTTTACCTTTATTATATTTTTGACGTATAATTTGCTTTAGTTTGTTTTATTTGTTCTTTTTATTTTATTTTCTTATTTTATTTATTTTTATATTTCATTTTATTTACTTAAAAAAAAATATATTTATTATATTCTTTGTTTTTTTAATCAGGGTTCTCTCTCCCTTCTTTCTCTCTCACTTTACCACTCACTTATTTAAATTTAATTTAAACAGTGTTTGAATTTAAATTTAAATTTAATTTCTGTATTCTAGCCATTTGTGTTCACCTACAGGTAACACTCCCTCAGGCAAGAGCGTCCTGTATAAGCTTCTCATAGCTTTCGTTATGTGAAAATAAGTGTACTAAATGGAACCGTCATTGTTGGAGCTGAGCTGAATGAGAGAGAGAGTGAGAGAGAGATGCAGAGCGTGTGCAGGGCAGGGGGACGCAAGGAACAGTATTAAAAACCGCCGCTTTAGAACATTGATTTTGAAACTTGTGAATACATTAGAATCGTTAGAAGACAGAATCACAATTCTTATATGAATAGATTTTTACGTGCACCACTAGTTTTCTCTTCCTCTTCTCTAAACAGCGCAGCATGGCCTCGCCCCCTTTGTTGCATGTTCCCGGGGGCGGGTTTATCTGGGTTTGTGATGTCACAAACCCGGGAAATAACTTGTTGTAGTCCCTCATGAGACGGGTTTTTTGTAGGCATTTAAACTGCCAGAATTTTAAAAGACACTATCTCCGTTTGCATTGAACTTTCAGCTTCGTCACTTTGCAGATATTGTTTATGCGCAAACAGCAACATTACACACTAAATAAAAAAAGTGAAATCGCAATCAGCCACCCCTTTAAATTCCTGTGATTAAGCTATCACGTTGCAAAAGTTCATTTTCTTTTCCCATATTCATGCTTAGGTAGGGGGGTGGGGGGGGGGGGGGGGGGGGGGGGGGGGTGGCGAAATGATGTGTGTGACTTGTAATTCAGTTTTTTATGATTATTGTAATGAGTGTGGCATGTTATAAAATTATGCTTGCATCATTAATTGTTTCATGTTATGGCTAAAAAGTACAATATTTCAATATGAAGGTAAACATATAAATAACTAATTCAAATAGCACTATTCTAGTCGGATGCTTCACAGTATATAAAAAAACCAAAGCATAGATGTTCCTCTATGTTAGTCTTTGGCTACAATAATCTGCTAAATGATAATTAGATAAAAAAATAAATTGTTAAAGCTATTCCAAGACGAAAACTTTAAAAAAAATACACAACTTGGAAGTGCTGAATTTAGGCATTACAACATCATAATGTACAGTATGAATGATGGATATTAATTAAAAAATATATTTTTTCATATTAATTTGCTAAGGATTACATTTAATAGTGTTATTATTAAATAATTAGAGTTTTCAATGGCAAAGGAATTATTTTGGTGATGGCAAAGGTAAAAACAGGAGAAATTAACGTGCAATTAAATGTCCAATATCAGCCAACTGAGATAAATTCTCAAATAAATTGATAACTGAACTATAGATATCAGATCTGATTTGAAAGATGAAGTGCATTAAAGGATAGGAATGTTAATTTCAGTCCTGACCAGCAGATGGAGACTTCATTCATGTTTAGAGGGCTATTGAGACTCAGAAAAGGGGTCTGAGTAGATAATATCACTAAATATGGTATTCTTGTACTGTATAACAGTGTGTCTCTGTTTTCTTGTGTCTCAGTGTGTGTCATGTAATAAGTCCTTTAAGAAACTGTGGTCCCTCCACGAGCATATTAAGATTGTCCATGGCTTTGCTGAGAAGAAATTTGCCTGTGAGATTTGTGAGAAGAAATTCTACACCATGGCCCATGTCCGTAAGCACATGGTCGGTATGTACAGTAAAACGTGCACACAGACACACTTCAGCACTGCCCGAGTGAACACTTACATCTTCAATATCAAGATAAATGTCTATACAGCCACAAAATACATATGAAACATTTGTATGCCTAATACAACAGGTCTTCTGTCTGTCTCTAGCTCACACAAAGGACATGCCGTTTACCTGTGAGACCTGTGGAAAGTCTTTTAAGCGCAGCATGTCACTGAAAGTGCATTCACTGCAGCATTCAGGAGAGAAGCCCTTCCGTTGTGAGGTATGAACACATTATATGGCACAATTCATAAGTGGTCTGTTCTGATATTGTGACTGAGAGAAGTTAAAGCAATCCATAAAATACAATGCAAATACATAAAATCATGCATTTGGGATGTGTTAAAAGGCATACAAGTCATAGACGGATTGAGTGACATGCTTATCCTAGAAAACCATAAATTACAAAATCATCAATAAAAAAATTATTATATAAGGTAAAAGAAGATATAATACCGGTTACATGGTTGGTACAGGTTGAATCCTGGTGGTTACTCCACCGCAAAATGAAAATTTTGTCATTAATCACTTAACCCCCATGTCGTTCCAAACCCGTAAAAGCTTTGTTCGTCTTCGGAAAGCAATTTAAGATATTTTGGATGAAAACCGGGAGGCTTGTGACTGTCCCATTGACTGCCAAGTAAATAACACTGTCAAGGTCCAGAAAAGTATGAAAGACATCATCAGAATAGTCCATCTGCCATCAGTGGTTCAACCGTAACGTTATGAAGCGACAAGAATACTTTTTGTACGCGAAGAAAACAAAAATAACGACTTTATTGCGCCTGACACAGAATAGCGTACGTTGCTTGCGTTCAGTGGTTATTCTCCAAAAGGGCGCTACGGTGATGCGGAGAGTCACAGAGGAGACGAATTGTTGAATAAAGTTGTTATTTTTGTTACAAAAAGTATTCTCGTCGCTTCATTACGTTACGGTTGAACCACTGATGGCAAGATGGACTATTCTGACGATGTCTTTCATAATTTTCTGGGCCTTGACAGTGTGATTTACTTGGCAGTGAATGGGACAGTCACAAGCCCTCCCGGTTTTCATCCAAAATATCTAAAATTGTTTTCCGAAGACGAACGAAGCTTTTACATGTTTGGAACGACATGGGGGTAAGTGAATAATGACAAAATATTAATTTTGGGGTGGAGTAACCCTTTAAGTTTTCCAGTNTAACAGTTTGTTAAATATGATTATGTGGTTGTAATATTTCCGAGTTGGGTCTGGAATTTTAGGAGTCATCAGCCTTAGGCACTTTGGTTATATTTGCATACATAGGGCTAATTATATGAGCAGTAGCAAGATCAATTAATAATGTATTTATTTAGTTATTAAAATTTTATTTTTGAGCTGTTTAGGAAGCCAAAAACTTTTAAAGTGTGGCAAGTCACATTCATGAAATGTTTGACTTGTACACTGTCATACCACATTTGAAATATGTCCTGCATAGATTTAAAGCTCTGAATGTAAAGAGACTCATTCCTGACCGAGCATTATCACGGCATGTGTTCATTTACTGCCTTTCCAAATCCCTCAAGACAAAAAGGCCATATAAGGTCAGAAAATGTCTCTGTAGCAGCTCCTGTGAGAAGAATAACATTTCAGTGTATTAATGACATATGTGGTTGGTCGTTTCCGTGAAAAGAACAGTTTGGTTTGAACTTTATTATGTAAGTAGACCTAGCGAATACTCCTGTGAAATAGTGTCTTTTGTAGGAAAAAAAAAAAAAACCGCTGATAGAAACCATTAGAAAATTAAATATTTAGGTGATGCAGTTAGTGGCAAGCATCACTATTATTATTATTATTATTGCTGCTCATACTTGAGTAATAGATTTGAACAAACCAATAATCCTTGGTTAAAACCAAAAATAAAAACTTGTCCAGTTTTTTTTTACACATGAAAACGCAACTCTTCAGAAAATGTTAATATCTATTTCTTGGTTTATTCTGGCTAAAAAAATTATTTTGTTCATACATTTTTGCTAAGAAATGCAGTAGAAATAAATATTTGAAAATTAAAAGGGCATTTGGGATCTGTAAGTTCTTGTTCTGAATTATACTCGAGATTCAAAAAAATCTTACCGACTCCTCAAGAAACTAATCAAAAGACCTCCGTTATCTACCGCATACGGACTCTTCTTCAGCAATCGAAAACAAATGCAAGTAACCGCTTAAAATTATTTAGGTGCTTGTTTAAGTTTCAGCCCCTTTTTAAGGTGGTTTTTGGATTCTTTGATGATTTTCAAGGTTGTGGTTAAGTGATGTGAAATACTGCCATTCTTTTCTATTCTCTATCTTTTCCTTACTTTGTTCCATTCTGTGTATATATGTTTTAGTTAATTATATGTTAGATATAGTTTCATTTAATAAATCCCTTATATTCACAACGGATTGTCTCTGTTTACTGCTCACAGTTCCAAGTCAATGAATGTTTGAACCCTCGCTACATTTTGAATTACTGCTAGCACTGTACAAAGAAGGACAGTTTATTGTTCCGTGGCCAGAAAATAAATATTCCTTGAATTGATAAATGATTATATTGTCTGCTCAGTGGACGGACAGATCAAATAATTGTAATATTGATTCTGCTACAGTTAATTCGAAGATATAATCTAAATATTTATTATGAATCATAACCAGTTATAATTCGTCATAAATATTCCCCTTTTTAGAGCTAATAAATAATAATAAACGTTACACAACTTTTGTGTCTGTTAGTATTATCATGGACAGTAAATACTATAACAAATGAACTGCTCATTGTTAGTCAATGTTAGTTGATGAATTAACTAACGTTAAAAAATGGGACCTTATTGTAAAGTGTTACTCATTTGTTTTATTTATTTTAGTCAAGGTTTCTTGCACCAAAACCAGCCGTAATTTAGTTTTATGCAACCATTTTCTATGCCATTTTTGTGACTGTTCATTTTCTAATTTCTGGCTGTGCCTTTAAGACTAAATGTACCTTTGTTATGAGTGGCTAACCTCTTCAAATGTGCAATGTGATGTAGATGTCAAGTTGAATATAGATGATGTGTTGTTAAGTAAATGTGGACAATCATATTAATATGTAATTTTTCCATCTAAGTCTCAGTATATGATTTAGGTTGACTAAGGAGAAAGCTTTGTGTTGGGAATGTTACAAACGTTTTACGCTGAATTATTTATCTACAAACGAGATCTCTTTTTCTCCATTACTCTCTAAATAGTCTTCATTGTCCATTGAGACAGTCAGGGCGCGCAGTCTTAAAAATCTGGCTAATTCACAGAGAGGCCTGGGATTTACTGGCAATAGTATACGCTCATAAAGACGTATTTCTGCATTCTTCAGGAATGCTAAGGCAGAGCGTGTGAGATGAATACACATGTGGAAAAGGCATTGCCTTTGGAAGTTTGTCAAGCAGACTGTCAGTGCAAGTTCCCATAAGGCCTTCTGTTACATCAAACCAATCACACTGACATTATTGTCTGCTTCTCAAATCTCTGTGGAAATTGCTGGATCAAGACTCTTTTTCAAAGGCCAAACAACAATCCCTTGAGCGTGTGAAGTTAGATATGGCATTTAATTAAATTTGCTTATGCTTCCTATTGTTGTTCAGAAGCTTTCTTGTGAACTGAGAACATGCCTTTAACTGCACTTTTCTGAAATTATACGTTGTCTTGTAAATTTGATCAACACCGTACATTGAACTACTGTATGGATGTCAGAATACCACAGTTTTAGGCATTGAAATCGATGAATTTCGTGTTGAGCAGTGGGGGGGAATTCAAGTCAAAAAAGTTGAGAAGCACTGCAATTAAGGATTTGCTTCATTTGATTCATCTGGTATCATCCTCACTCAAGTGTGTACTATATGGTGTCTGGAGGTTTGGTTTGATGTAGCCATAATCTTGAACTGCTGAGTGAAATGCTATCGATCGACTGTCTGTTTTAGAAGCTTCCAGTGCTATTGACGTTGATGATGAAAATGTTTGCAAATGTATTGCAGTTCTGAACAACAGAACAGTATGACAGCAATCCATAAGGGGCAAAAGAGCAGAAATTGAAGTCGGTTTTGGACTTTAGCAAAGGGGTCAACTGTCCAGCCTCAAGTCAAATCTTTTCAAGTGGAGATCTCAAATGATCTAAAAAATGATTTCTTCTCTTCAAAAACTACCACATATTTAAACATTTAACCTCAAGTATTGAACGTTGACATAAAATGAAAAATAGCTCAAGAGGCATAGCTTGTTTAGGAGAAGTTTGCTATTGGATGTACTCTCAGGCCAGGTTCAGAAATGAACAGGTGTTTGGGGCAAACTGCCCCCAAATTCAAAATATGACTTTTTTATTTTTAATTTTTTACATTTCAAACATGAAATATATTTTATGCAAGATCACATTAACAAGAATGTTTTTTATATATCAATTGCAAATATGATATTGAATTTATAGTTTATTCATTTCATACTTTACAGTTAAATAAACAAGCTGACCTACAGTATTGTTTGTTTTTTTGTTGTATTTCACAACTGAAAACAGTACTAGACCACCTGTTGCATGTTTTCGAGCTGCACACAATGTATTTCTTTACTGAAAAAGTCAACTTTTTGAACAAATCAGTTGAGTGAATAATTCAATGACTAATGCATTAAGATTTCCTTCGTTCCTGAATGAATCAGCCATTTTGAATGAATCAGCTAGATGAATGATTCAGTGACTCAAGACAGTGACTTATGGTTTCGGTTTGTTATTCTAATTGAATTTAATGCTTACATTTTTTAATTTGACATAACAGATGATGCCTACATTTAACATGCACATTTAATTTATGAAATAAAAAAGGTGAAAAAAATCCAAAACCACATTTACTAACTACAATATATTAGAGGCTTGGATGAGGACTTTTTAACTTGAGCTAGGAAGCAAATCCTTAGCAACCACCCACAATACCCAAGCTTTAAAAACATTATTATGAGCATAATCTTGCATTTGAGGCATTATTTATAAATATTTGGTTGTTTATCAAGGTCAGTCATTAAGCTGATTTATGTTTTTTATTGTAAGCTGCTTTGGTAAGAAACATAAATGTTAAATATAGAGACTAAACAGCAACAGACAATATTTAAAAGAGGAATAAATAATGCAGGCTAAAAATGGACCGCCCCCTTTGAAATGCATTGACGTCTCATTAGGCTGCTAGGAGCCTGAAGGATCAGCTGGACTTTCCGTGTGGTCCTGCAATCTCTCCGCTCATGCAGACCCTCCACATTCACATCTACTTAATCCATCATATCAGGCTAAAGCCCAGAGATTTGTCTGAGCTCAACCTAGTCATTTACTGCCCATATAGAAACAAGCCTGTACTGAATGTTTTCCAGCATCATTTAGATAATTTTTATCTCCACAAAGATAGCATACAGAAGCACATATATTTATATAGTGGGGACTTCCCATTGACTTTTGGATCAATGACATGCTGTTCATGTTTTGTCCAGTTTTATTGATTTATTTATATAAATGCATTACAATGACTTGAATTTTGAATTCAAATGATGTCATATCAAATGTTTTGCTTCTTTTCTCATTAGATTTTAGCGTGGTTGTCGTTACTAGGAATCATTGTTTTGCTTACAGTGTTTACCATGGTCAATGCGACCTGAAGTCGCGTTTGTTCTCATGCATGATTTTTCAGTTTCGGTTTGCTAAGTAGTAAGGCGTGGCCCATTGAATTCAATAACGAGGTATCAGGCCAGTATATAATTGGTTATAGTGGTCGCGGCAGTCCTTGTGTGAAGACCGAAAAGTGTAAAGTCCAGCGACTCTACCTGGATGACTCCACTGAGCAAGGACACAGACAAGACACTTGAGTATTGCTTTTCTCCCCTTTCTTTAATTTTTGTACAGCTTGTTCTTATCAACTTGTTTTAGTCAATTGTACTCATTATGCGCTTTTAAATCTCTACTATTACTACTAACACTCGTGAATAGCACTCTGTGCATCCTCTACTCCTTTACTCTCTTGGTGTCTGGAACTGCCAGTCTGCTGTAAACAATGCATACCTTATTTCATATATTGCTACTCATTCGATTCTCAACCTCATTGCCCTAACTGAGACTTGCACTCTCCACTAATTTGACTTTTTCCCACACACCTAGCCCGATTGGGAAGGGTGGAGGTACTGGTCTACTTATCTCAAATGAATGGACATTTGATCCTTTACCATCTCTTACTGGCAACAGTTTATTTGAATCACACACAATTACTATTACCCACCCTGTTAAAATCCACTTTGTAGTTGTTTATCATCCCCCAGGTCAACTGGGTAACTTCTTGGAGGAGTTGGATGCGTTACTCTCAAACTTTGCTGAGGACAGTACTCCTCTGGTACTACTTGGTGACTTCAGCATTCACCTAGAAAAACCCCAGTCTTCTGACTTCAACACTCTGCTTGCCTCATTTGACCTCAATCAAGTGTATACTACAGCTACTCACAAATCAGGTAACCAACTGGACCTTCTCTACACACATCTCATGCTCCACTAACAACACTTTTACTCCGTTGCACACCTCAGACCACTTCCTCATCACTTTTAACCTCAAACTGGCTCCTGACACAACAGACACTCTTCTGCAGGTCACCTTTCAGCTTAACCTATGCTCAACTCTCTCCCTCTCGCCTATCCTCTATTGTTTCATCCTCACTTCCTTCACCCTCTCAATTTTCAGCACTGGACACAAACAGTGCTACTTGACACTCTTTGCTCTACTCTAACACCTTGCTTAGACAACATTTGCCCCCTTTCATCCAGACCAGCATGCACCACCCCCTCTGCCCCCTGGCTGTCTGATGTTCTCCATGAACATTACGCTAGGCTCAGAGCTGCAGAGGGGGTGTGGTGCAAACCAAAAAACTCTACTGACCTTAGTTTGTATCAGTCACACCTCTCTTCCTTCTCTGCAAATGTCTCCACTGCTAAAACGACATACTACCACAAAAAAAAAAACAACTGTTCTAACTCTCGCACACTTTTCTAAACTTTCTCTTCTATTCTCTGTCCTCCCCCTCCTCCTTCATCAACTCATACAGCTGACAACTTTGCAATATTCTTCATAAATAAAACAAGAACCATCAGCAGCGTATTCTAACTGACAAACACATCGTAACAATAAATCCACTCTCACTCTCCTCTTTCTCTCCACTCTCAGAGGCAGACGTTTCCAACTTATCCTTTCCAATTATCCTACTACCTGTCCGCTTGATCCTATCCCCACTCACCTCCTTCAGGCCATTTCTTCTTCAGTTGTACCTGTGCTCACTCACATTATCAACACCTCTCTTCACACTCGTACATTTCCCACAGTGTTGAGCAGACTCGGGTAACCCCATTGCTTAGCAACCCTCTCAAAATCAGGAATTTTAGATAACTACAGACCGCTATCTCTTCTTCCATTCATTGCAAAAACACTTGAGCAAGTTGTGTTCAACCAACTCATTATTTTTCTCGCACAGAACAACCTCCTGGACAACAACCAATCTGGCTTCAAAAGCAGCCACTCAACTGAGACTGCCTTGCTCTCAGTTACTGAAGCCCTGAGACTGACAAGAGCAGCTTCCAAATCCTCAGTAATCATCTTGCTGGATCTGTCTGCTGCTTTAGATACGGTGAACCACCAGATCCTCCTTTCAACCCTATTGGCAAAGAGCATCTCAGGAACCACACTCCAGTGGATCAAGTCTTACCTCTCAGGTAGGTCCTTCAAGGGTGTCTTGGAGGATGAGGTTTCTAAGTCACAACTTCTTGCTACTGGGGTTCCTCAGGGCACAGTGCTTTGAACACTTCTCTTTTCCATCTACATGTCATCATTAGGATCTGTCATTCAGAACCATGGCTTTTCCTATCACTGCTATGCTGATAACATTCAACTCTACTTCTCATTCCAATTGCAGCCTGTCTGACAGATATTTCTTGCTGGATGAAGGACCATCACTTTCAACTAAACCTTGCCAAGACAGAACGGATTATGATCAGCAAAACCAGACTTCATCACAAATTTTTATACAGCTAGGTTCGTAACCATAAATCCTTCCAGGACAGACAGGAACCTTGGAGATGTGATTGATGATCAGTTCAGCTTCACAGACCATATTGCTACAATGGTCTGGTCCTGCAAATTTTCCTTATACAAGATTAGGAAGATTAGACCCTTCCTATCAGAGCAGGCCACACAACTACTTGTCCAAGGTCTTGTTCTCTCCAGACTGGACTATTGTAATGCAATGCTCTTGGTGGTACTATCAAGCCTCTGCAACTGATCCAGCAGCGAGAGTGGTCTTCAACAAGCCAAAGAAAGACCACGTCACACCTCTCTTCATCAGTTTTCACTGGCTGCCAATAGCTCGCATTAAATTCAAGGTACTGATGTTTGCCTACAAAACATAATAGTTTTATATTTTAATATAAACATTTTCTCCCTTTTAAAAAATGATAAAATGAGCACACTAACTCTGAATTAAAATGTCTTATTACTTAAAGATCTGCTTATATGACATGTGCATATAGCAATTATTATAAAAGAAGGGATATTATATATTTTGTTACTTAGATGTTTGGCCCCATCTCAAAACAGCATCTGTCACTGAAAATGGATAGAAAATTATATTTCTCTCACTAACCATGCTCTATCTGACCACATTCCTGAGCAAACTCTATGTAATTGAAGAAGCAAACATTTTTTACAGTTTTCACCATGCTGCAATATAAATAGAAAATGCGTGCCTATTGGAAAGTTCAGCTCTCCAAAACCTTCCAAATAAACATGTTAGACTTCAAAGAGGAGGGAAGCAGACAGATAAAAGGCTACATTGACACATTGAAATTGAAACCAAAACACAGGGAGCGCTTTTTACTGGAAAAGCACAGAGTGGTGTTGAAATACTGAGACCCAAATAAGCACTTGAACTTAAAAAAAGCTTTTCTGGGCATAAAAGAGCTTGGAAGCTTGCAATTAGAGTTGATATGTTGTGTTTCATGCTAGTGTGTAAAACTAAATGAGAGCGATTTAACAACAATATGCTTGTTTAAATGATACACCAATTAATCTCCCTCTCTCTCTCTCTATATATATATATATATAATGGAATGCTTGTCTTAATAAGTGGCACTTGCTGAAATAAGCATTGTTTTCATTGTTGCTCACATCTGAACAAACCTATACTTTTAAAAATATATGGAGTTTTGCAGTGAATTTTGCACTCCACAAATAACCTTCAAGGGATCAGTTCTTAAGAGAACCATTCTTAGTACGAAGAACATTTTAATAATCTGAAAATTTTTCCACTATAAAGAACCTTTTGTCCAATGGAAAGATTCCATGGATTTTAAATATTCTGCATGAAACCATTGATGCCAATAAAGAACCTTTATTTTTAAGACTGTGCATTACATTTCATTATGCAACTTATTCAAACCCGTTTGTTTTTTGTCATAAATATTTCACATCTGTCTCAAAATGGTGCTATTATTTTCTAACCCTCTTTCATAATATACAACTTATTCATTTAATCTTCTTTTCGTGTGTGTGAGAAGCTATTATCAGTCAGTGAATATATAATATCACTGTTTTCTCTTTGCTCAACATACATTTCCTTCACAGTATTTATGTATTCTGTAGTGGTGTGATGTTCAAAACTGATTTCTCTATTTACCCATTCCAGCTTGTTCTATAAATATACGCATTTATTTTTAACATACTTGAGCAGATGGAGAAAAAATACCTTCTTGTGAAAACAATACCTGCTGTTAATATTAATATCTGCTCTGAAAATACATTGAAAGGCAAAAAAAAAAAAAAAAAAAAAAAAAAAAAAAAAAATCACAAAAATAAAAAATGAGAGCTCAAAAGCCCAGGTTCTTGGGTCACTCGTTTCTTACAAAACTATGATTGAACTCCATACAATGTAAATCAAACTTGTTTCAGCAAAGTAGACTAATTAAACACAGTGACTGTGAGAGGAGGCTGTAGAGTCAGTGGTTCTGTCTAACACATTGCCTACTTATAAGAAATTAGTCTGTGAATGCTGTGGTCCTTTAACCGATTGTGTTGAGGAAACTGTTGTGTGGTTTGTCTGAAGATTGCAGGGTGGCCCTGTCTTCCTCTCTACACCACTAAAACCTCTAACATGTGAGGCCCGTCATGAGAACTGTGGTAAGCTCATTTTTACATGTGGCACACACAGGCATGGCCACCATCATGACAGTGTTAAGGTGAAAAACTATGAAAATCTGGATTCATTTGAGTCATTGACAGTAAAGGCTCAGTTTCCCCCTTTGCACCTTTATTTTCATTTATAAACTAAAACAAACACACAACATATACGGTATATAGAATATATATATATAATATAATTATATCTATACAGTGGGTACGGAAAGTATTCAAACCCCCTTAAATTTTTCACTCTTTGTGATATGGCCAACAATTTGCTAAAATCATTTAAGTTATTTTTTTTACCTCATTAATGTACACACAGCACCCCATACTGACAGAAAAACACAGAATTGTTGACATTTTTCCAAATTTATTAAAAAAGAAAAACTGAAAAATCACATGGTCCTAAGTATTCAGACACATTGCTCAGTATTTAGTAGAAGCACCCTTTTGATCGAATACAGCCATGAGTCTCTTTGGGAAAGATGCAACAAGTTTTTCACACCTGGATTTGGGGATCCTCTGCAATTCCTCCTTGCAGATCCTTCCAGTTCTGTTAGGTTGGATGGTAAACGTTGGTGGACAGCCATTTTTAGGTCTCTCAAGAGATGCTCAATGGGGTTTAAGTCAGGGCTCTGGCTGGGACACTCAAGAACAGTCACAGAGTTGTTGTGAAGCCACTTCCTTCGGCCCAGTCTGAGGTCTTGAGCACTCTGGAGAAGGTTTTCGTCAGGATATCCCTGTACTTGGCCGCATAAATCTTTCCCTCGATTGCAACCAGTCGACCTGTCCCTGCAGCTGAAAAACACCCACACAGCATGATGCTGCCACCACCATGCTTCCCTGTTGGGACTGAATTGGACAGGTGATGAGCAGTGCCTGATTTTCTCAACACATACCGCTTAGAATTAAGGCAAAAAAGTTATATCTTGGTCTCATCAGACCAGAGAATCTTATTCTCACAACTTGGAGTCCTTCAGGTGTTTTTTAGCCAACTCCATGCAGGCTTTCATGTGTCTAGCACTGAGGAGAGGCTTCCGTCGGGCAACTCTGCCAAAAAGCCCCGACTGGTGGAGGGCTGCAGTGATGGTTGACTTTCTAAAACTTTCTCCCATCTCCCGACTGCATTTCTGGAGCTCAGCCACAGTGATCTTTTGGTTCTTCTTTACCTCTCTCACCAAGTTTCTTCTCCCCCGATAGCTCAGTTTGGCGGACGGCCAGCTCTAGGAAGGGTTCTGTCGTCCCAAACGTCTTCCATTTAAAGATTATTGAGGCCACTGTGCTCTTAGGAACCTTACGTGCAGCAGAATTTTTTTTTGTAACCATGGCCAGATCTGTGCCTTGCCACAATTCTGTCTCTGAAATCTTCAGGCAGTTCCTTTGACCTCATGCTTCTCATTTGCTCTGACATGCACTGTAAGCTGTAAGGTCTTATATAGACAGGTGTGTGGCTTTCCTAATCAAGTCAATCAGTATAATCAAACACAGCTGAACTAAAATGAAGGTGTAGAACCATCTAAAGGATGATAAGAAGAAATGGACAGCACATGAGTTAAATATATGAGAGTCACAGCAAAGGGTCTGAATACTTAAAACCATGTGATATTTCAGTTTCTTTTTTAATAAATCTGCAAAAAATGTCAACAATTCTGTGTTTTTCTGTCAATCTGGGGTGCTGTGTGTACATTAATGAGAAAAAAAAATTAACCTAAATGATTTTAGCAAATGGCTGCAATATAACAAAAAGAGTGAAAAATTTAAGGGGGTGTGTATACTTTCCGTACCCACTGTATATGTATGTATGTGTGTGTGTGTGTGTGGTGTATTTATTTTCTTATAAAATAAACACCACGCCACACACACACACACACACACACACAAACATAATATATATATATAGATAGATACTATCTATATATATATCTTATATATATATAAATGTCATACATTATACTCCCAAAACTCCATTTTATTATTCATGTATCATGGAAAATTAAGTCATGCATTCTTAATCTTGGCTATATGATTTACACTGGAATTAAGGGTTGCTTTTAGGCAATATTGGAAATATGAAACTGTAAATATGTTCTTTCTGTTTCTCAAATGAATCAAAGTCCATTGTAGGCCACTATTTGCAAAATGGTTGTGAATTTTGCAAAACATGTCAAGGGTGGGCAATAGTAACCCAAAAATGAACAGAAAAAAATAATTAAAAACCTATTAGTATATTAATACAAATTACCCATGAGAATAATCAGAAAAAAACTGTTTTTCAAATAATACTACTACTAAATATATTTATCATATTAGGATATTTATTATATTCAGAAATTAGAAATGTATCTTGAAGGATCATGCAACACTGAAGACTGAAGTAATGAGGCTGAAAATTAAGAATCAATTATATGTGATAATATATTAAAATAATAATCACTTTATAAAAATAAAAAAAACGAATAAAACAATAAATAAAAGGAATTCTAATTTGAGGACCTTCATTCGTTCGTTTAATTTCATTTTCTATTTTGATATGCATTTTACCCATAAGGAAACATTAGTTTGAAAGCACCAGTCAGAACACTTGTCTGCATTGTAGAGGATACAATGTAATATTTTAAAGCCAACAATTTTATTATAATTGTTGGCTTTAAAATATTACATTGTATCCTCTACAATGCAGACAAAACTACATTTCCAGCGCAAAATTCTGAGTTTCAGTCTGAGAAGGTGTAAGAAGAGCTCGGAGCCAAGACCCTCTTCAGCTGTCATTTTACAGTCTTTTTTTTCAAGTGGGAGGTCTGACTTTCCCTGCTCGAGGGAACTGCAGCCACTGTTGAGACAGGCATGTTCTCTTCACGCTCAACAAATTATGCTTAATTTCTCTCCTGAGCCCAATTTACTCTGAGTTTTGATGTACTACTTCATGTACACCATATTAAAGACTGCAGCACACACAGTAATGCAAAAGAACCTCCTATTAAACCTCAAAGACATCCAAAGTTTTATTGGGTTTCTCCAAAGTGCTTAACCACCATGGTTTTGAGTGAGTAATACAGATTTGTGAAGCTGATTTGCAGTTTGACCTCTATTTTAGATTCAGATCAATGAGTTTCATTTGCAGTCCTGCTGAAACTGGAGGGGTATAAAGAGATATTGTCATTAGTATGTACCATGGTACACGAGTACAAAGTGCAGACCAGAGAAAACCTACTGCTGGTTCAGCCGCAGTGATTTCCATTACATATGTCTGTGAACGTTCCTCCTGACTGAAATGCTTATGTAAAAGTGGATGCAAGAATCTCACTTTATTTTAAGGTTCAATTCTCACCATTAACAAACCATTAACTATGACCACCATTAACTATGACCTTTGCCTCAATAAACTCCTAATTTGCTACTTATTAATAGTTAGTAAGGTAGTTGTGAAGTTTAGGTATTGGGTAGGATTAGGGATGTAGAATATGGTCATGCAGAATATGTGCTTTATAAGTACTAATAAACAGCCAATATGTTAATAATAGGCATGATAATAAGCAACTAGTTAATAGTGAGAATTAGTCCCTATACGAAAGTGTTACTGATGCAAGTTATTTATTTGACTTACATTTCACTGAATTCTAACAGATCCATCTGGGAAAATGATGTTAAGCTTAATGGTGATTTGTCTAAAAATAATTAAAAGTTCCTACTGGGGACTCAAAGAATTTTAGACTTCCGAGGACAAATAGACCTCACCATAACTCTTCAACCATGTGATATTGCAATCATGACATTTTGCATGCATTTTGCGTGCAAGTGCAATTACTCAACTCTTCAGTAGTCAGTAGCAAATATAAATTTTGTTATTCGCATTGCTTCATAGTATGAGTAATTTATTGCCTTATAATTAGTTACATTTGTCTACCTATCAACCTCTCAAAGTATTTTTCATGAAGCTACACAATATAGATATTAGGAATCATAGAATCCAAAAAATAGTCATCAAAGAATTTGACTCACCTTGAAGAAATTAAAGAACTGCCATAAGACCTGATTTCGGTACACCATGAATGATAGTTTTAATATTTTCTATAATCCCCAGCATCAGTGCAGAGCAAATAATTTACTAATAGATTTTCTCCAAGGCAGATTTTCAGTTCTGCCTGACAACAATGGAAAGGAAACTGGAGAAGAGATATAATGCCATGAAATGTCAGTTCTATAAACCTATTCAAAACTCCCATTGCTCAACAGATAATCAGAATATCTGGGTCTGCTGTTCCTCCCCAAAAAAGCTCATTTGGATTCCGTCACCTTCTCAAAGAACACAAAAATGGCATATAAAACCGGCCCTGAGTTGTGAGCTGGCAAAATTTAATAGAAATCTGCAGGTGCTCAGAGGACGCCTCCTATCTGAATGCAGATGGCTGATATCTGTGGAACACTCACATCCACCCCAGGCTTTTATTAAAATACTCACCCATGCACAAGGAACCGTGGGTCGTAGTCCAATATTAAGCAAAATGAATCAGTAATCAGGCCAGCAGGTGTTTTTTGTCATTTAAGTTTTTGGTTATTTTAATATGTAAGATCTCATCGTTGACAAAGACTCATTGTATTTTCTTTCCTGACATTAAATGTTATAATCGAATTTAGACAATTTTTATACATTGTGGTTTATAATTGTGAGTGTGAAGGTGCCATCTTTACATAAAATGGTTATTCTTTGTTAGCAAAAATATTCACAATATAGCTAGATTTTGAGTGTCTTATTGCTTTTAACAAAACATTATTTATTTAATTATAAAAAATACCATTAACAGAACTAGAAAGGGTTTATTTTGCAAGAATGACTTGCTGACTGTAAATTACTCTATTACACGGTTCAGTGTACTAATAAATAAATAAATGTATGTACATGAAATATTGATTTGAGACTATAATATTTTATTATGTGACAAGAGAGACTGCAGAGTTATTTGAGAAACATGAAAATAGCACAATTTTGCAAGAAAACAGTTGGCAAGGTCAACAACCATTTAAACAGTTTAGCATCCATTATCCAAAATTACTGAATGCAGCGGTCACGTGGAGTTTCCTGTTTGTCCTTATTTGGTTTGGTTCCTGTTCTCATTATTAGCTAGTCACCTGTTTCTTGTTAATTTACTCATTAGTCCCTTGTTTGGTTCAGTATTTTAAGCCCTGTGTTCCCCTGTGTTCTTTGTCTCGGATTGATGTTCATTTAATGGAATACGTGTGTTAATGCCTATGAATTCTCCTGTCCTTTGTTTTGAAATTATAATTAAAGACTATTTACGTTTACTCCTTCATCATGCGCGTTTACTACAACCACGTCCCGTGACAGAATCCGATACCCCAAAAAACAAGAAGATGAGCTGGGCTGAGGATTTTCTCCTGGATTTCCAGCAGGAGAGACGGTCTTTGGAGCACTACGTGGAGGAGTTTCTGAGCGTGATACATCTGGTGAGTTGGAGCGATTACGTGATTAATGCGTGCTTCCGGATGGGACTAAAATATGATAATTTGTTCCAATTCCTGACTCCTGACAATGAACCCGTAGCGGATTATATAAATTATGTACTACAGATAAATGGTTCTAAGTTTCTTGTAGATGTGGAGGATCCTCATCCTCCTCCCATCCGGAAACATGTGGACGCTCCAGCTCACCACAAGCCAGCTCCCTCCACATACCATTCCAATGAGTCCGCTCCCTCCTTTCCTTCCACACTTCCCCGCGTTCTCCAAAGCTCCTCCCTAGTCCTCAGCCCAGGATCACTCAGCTCTCAAGCTCGCCGGCGGTTCATCAGTCAAGCCCGCTGGCGTCTCCTATGTCAGGCCCGCCGGCCACCACTGACTCAGGCCCACCGGCCGCCGCTGACTCGGCGCTCTTGGACATGGCGCTACCTCCAGAGTTCTCGGTTCCTATCCTGACCCCAGAATCCGCTCCAGAAAGTTCTCCTTCGTCTCCGCTGGTCCTGTACAGCTCTCCATCGTCTCCATCGTCTCCTTCGCCTCTGCTGGTCCCGTCCAGCTCTCCTTCGACTCCTGATTCCCTCGAGTTAGCCAGCCCTGCTCCTCCAGAGTGCCCTCAAGTGCCTGCTCCTCCAGAGCGCCCCCCAGAATTCTTAATTTTCCCCAAGAAAATCTTTTTTTTGGGGGGGGGAGCATATGCCCGTGGCCGACAAGTGGAAACGAGACGAGCTTAACGCGCTCACGGCATCAGATACGCCACTATGGTCTACTGAGTCCTCGCTCAGGCCCCATTGCCCCCCTGAGCGAACAGCATACGCAATGGGCACTGAATGAACTGTATGCTACCGCCATGGCTACTCAGTCTGCTCGACGCTTCCAGGCATAATACCTGATACCGCACCGGCCCGGGTCTCCTTCGTATCGGCCCCCGCTCCAGGACGGGGGTGCAGAACATGTCATGTGTAGTTTCCTGTTTGTCCTTATTTGGTTTGGTTCCTGTTCTCATTATTAGTCAGTCACCTGTTCCTTGTTAATTTACTCATTAGTCCCTCGTTTGGTTCAGTATTTTAAGCCCTGTGTTCTTTGTCTTAGATTGATGTTCATTTAATGGAATACGTGTGTTAATGCCTATAAATTCTTCTGCTCTTTGTTTTGAAATTATAATTAAAGACCATTTACGGTTACTCCTTCATCGTGCACGTTAACTACAACCATGTCCCGTGACAGCAGCGACTGACCAATCAGAATTAAGTATTTCATATCAGGATATGACACTAAAAACTGGTGAACTTGTCTGTAAATAGTGCATTTATTTACAGTATCTATTCTCTTTACTGAGAATAAAACCGAAAAGTTTTGGGAACATTTCTCATTTTTCAAAGTCTCGTGAGATCTATTGGATCCAACAAAATAAAGCATCACTAAAAGTGAGACATTTCATGACCATGCACCTTTTAACTGCTTGAAACGAAACAGCATTTCATTATTTCCATATATGCAAATGTATTCATCATCCTGCTGTCATACGCCAGACTTTCAGGCTCTCTTCAGCAGATGACCCTCAGTTCAGTCTCTTGATCAAGTCCCATGCCAGAAATATAGCTGTAATGCTGTCAAATCACAGTCCGATCATCCTGTCTCAGTGTGCTCAGCACTGCATTAGCTCATAAACCCGAGAGAGAGATCATTTATTAAATTAAAGGGATGCTTCACCCAAAAATCTAAATTGTCTCCGCTTCATGTTGATCCAAACCTGTACGAGTTTGTTTCTTCTGCTGAATGCAAAACAAGATATTTTGAAGTTTACAGTTGACAGCAGCAATTGACTTCCATACTATGAAACGGCTACTATTTGGTTACCCACATTCTTCAAAATATCTCCTTTTGTGTTCAAAAGAAGAAACAGACTCAGGTTTGGAAACAATGTGATGGTAAATAGGTAAATAATTAAGGTAAATAATGACAGAATTTTCAGTTTTGGGTGAACTATCAATTTAATACATGATGTTTGAATGCTTTTGAAAGTTGAAAAACACCTGAAATGACCCTTCTTATTCTCTGTTTAGTTAGTAAAATATGAAAACTTTAGTAAAAGTGAAAAATTTCTTGAAATACTTAAATGTAATATTGTATTTATTGCAATTAGATTTCATTAGAATTCATGACTTCAATTGCCAGCTGTGCTACAGTTATTTTCAATTAGGCTAATGGTCCTGCTTCAAATGCTGTAACTCCTGGGAATGTTTATTTTGGTCAAAATGGTTTGTGGATATTAGATGTTAGCATACAATTTTAATGTTGTATTCTTTTTCCACCGGATGTGCTAATGTTTTCATGATCTTTCACTTTAAGCTTACGAGAAAAGTAAAATAATAGTATAGGGAAGCTTAAACACACACACACACACACACACACACACACAGAGAAAAGTCTAATTACTACAGTTGGGAAACTAGAAAAACAACACTGATCCATAACTGCACTTGTACAGTAAATGTTATGGTTTTAGTTTTACTGTGATGATTTACTTAAACAGTGCAGATGGTAGAAGAAACTGTTCTGACATAGAAGAAATAATTAAAAGAGTAAAAACAGTAATATTGCAAAATGTAGATTTTTTTTTATCACGTCTTTAAGTATTTACTGTCACTTTTAATACTTAATGCATCCTGTAGGCATATCTAGGACATGCTGCTCTATATAAGCATCCTGAATAAGTATTATTTCTGCTAAAAAAAAAAAAACAATTAAAATAATTAGATATAGATATCTATATTCACATTTACTGTAGCTTGTTTTGACATCCCTTTAGTAAAGTTCATAAAAATAAGTATTCATATTGAAAGTTTTCTGAAACCATATATGTTAGCTTCACCGTTTACGACTGAAATTTCACATGTTTGGCGTCAATTAGACTTTGAATATTAGAAAAAATGAATTTATTAACTTTTTTTTTTTGGGATCTTCCAGTAAGCCTAACTTCGAGATGTGAAGTAAAGCTAAGTATTTCATTGTCACTCTCACAATAAAATGTAATAAGTGAAATAAAAATGTAATCTACAAGAATATGCCTTTATAATCAGTAATAATAATTTATTCTTCTTTCTGAAGACCACTGCCATAAAATGAAGGTACAAGAGCCAAATCTAGAGACCAGACTTAAAATAAGGCACTTTGGGCTTGGTCTAGTGCAGTGGTTCTCAATTCCAGTCCCAATCCCTTCGAACTGGAATCATGGCGGAATATCCTGTGAAGTCCACTTTGAAGGGCACTTACTGTTAAATAGAAACAACAATAGAAGTAATAAGAGATACATACAAAATGTGCAGAGAACGAGGACTGGAACTTGAAAACCACTATTAAAAACCAATAGTGAATAATCACTCACAACACCTGCATTGTGGTAAAAATCTGACTGCCTACCATTCTTCAGATTACTGCAACTACCTTCATCAAAACCATCACCCTGATCTTACAGCAAAAATAACTGTTTCTGCAGGAGTAGATGAAGTTGGTGCCAAGAACTCCTCTGCGAGAGAATGTACACAACCAAGTTTTCAAGAGTGGTTTTACAGGACTGTGAAGTAAACAAAAGTCTGCTAGCAATTCTTCAAGGACATTCCCTTTGAAATATCCCTAGAGTTTGTCAAGCCATTTTCCATTTCTTTGTTAAGTTGATTCAAGTCAGCCTGTATACACTGCAATGTTTTGAGTGTTGTTGCTGCATAATACTTTAATTAGGCAAACAATCTAAATGCCATCTTCTAAATGATTTATGGATGTACCCAACAAACACAAACACCCACTGCTCTCCTGGTGGATTTTGGTCAAGAGTTGGCAAATATAGCAGTTCTCATATCATGCTTCTCATTACATACAAATTTTAATTTATTGCTTTGTCTATCACAGTAATTTTCTCACCATCGTGATATATAATCACTTTTATTGTTTCAACTAGTGTTGCCAAGTCCGTTTATTATAAGCGACTTTGGGCTTGTAGTCGTTACAGATTTGGACAGTCATGAGTTGCTTGTTTTTGGGCTTATTTCAAGAATACAGTTTTGCATTTGGGCTTGTTAGTGGTTGGCACCCATAGGATTGACCATTTATTGTTATTTAGTTTGTGATTCATAGGGAGAACCCTATTAAGACTGCATTACATGCGTATGCCCAGCCCCAAATTCCAAAGGTTGGGTTATTTTGGACTTGGTTTTTTTTTAGATTGGGTTGCTTATTCCTCTACGGAAAACCTGACAACACTGGATTCAACAACATGATAGAATGTCTAGCAGTGCTTGTCTAGCAAAAGTTTTGGGCCTCTAAAGTGCAATAGAGTTTAGATGAGTGTGAATAGTTATTAATAGCTTCTAAGTGGCCATTCACATAGAAAACGTTCTCACATTCCATCTGCGCTGTCTAAGGATTGTTGGTCTAAGGACATATACGTCAGATGGCCGCTTTGGCTGCTGCATTGCATGTTACATCTTGCACTTGCACCGCAACAGCTTGAGGCTGTCTACAGTGGATGCATCAAAGCGATTACTCCATATCCATGTTTTTTTTTAAGTATAAAACAGGGCATTCGTTTAGTGTCAAACTCAACACAGCGAAACCAGTGTAGAGAGCATCACTGATTATCATGGGTTCTACTTGCTTTTGACACAATGCAATGTGCTACAATGCAATGTGCTACTTGCTCCAGTGTAGACAGGATATCACTGTTTTTCCAGTGTCTTGCACCATTTTTATGACTGATAAGAGTCTCTGAATGTTCCTAGACTGAGAAGTTTACATTCTGTTCCTAGACTGAGAAGTTTACATTCTGTTCCATTCCGCTGCACTACGTTGAACTGTTAACATAAGAATATTAAGCGATCAGTGCATTGCAACGCAATGGGCAGTCGTGGCCTAATGGTTAGAGAGTTGGCTTGTAACCCAAAGGTTGTGGGTTCGAGTCTCAGTACTACAGAATCGTAGGTGGGGGGATTGAAAGTACAGCGCTCACTTCCACCTTCAATACCCGCACTGAACCCCCAACTGCTCCCACTGCACTTTTTTAAACCTAGAAATGTAAACACTATTATGCTGTTTTATTGCAAATAGTGTATGTAGATTTTGCAGCTGCTGAAATGAAGCTGCTCGACTTAACCTGATAAAGATGCAGACAGAGATGGTATTAACCTGGGCTGATTCACTTAAGTGTAGTGTGCTGCTGTATTATGCATGGGGGAAGAATACAGTAGGGGAAAAGCGCTTGCTCGGAATTGAAATAATTAGTGTGAGCGGTGTACAGGGAGTCATATTTACTCAATTCAAATGTCTGGAGCTACACATGCCTAATTACTTTCCTCCAGACCAACCGCTGTTTTGTTGTTGTTCAACACAGACTTCCAGCAATGAATTTAGGCTCATTCATCATAGTTGTAATAATTTACTTAGTTGTAAGGGAATTAATCATTATTAATTCATTCAGGTTTATTTCTAGCTCAGGTTTTAAAAGAACTCGGATCTGAAAATTTGAGGTCCACCTGATTAAACTGATTTTGAGTTTAAATGGTTTACACTCTATCAGCTACTCGGCCAGCGAGAAGTTGATGTCAGTGTATATTACCAATTGAATATGTAAATTTTGTATTCTCCCTGGCCACGGGTGAAATACAGTTATGATTATTTGTGAGCTCTTAACAGAGGTAATTATTATGCGTAAGCTACGAGCTAAGGTAACAAGCAAGGATCTTTTGGCAATAGAGTTGACACAAAATTATATGACACCAGACAATTGCTTAGTTATAAATGAAACATGAATTTTATTGGCTATTCTAGATTAAATAAACTTAAGCTAAAACACACATACATACAGTTTCAGAGGAAGAAAATTCTTTTAACGGAGTTCTGAGTTTCATAGTTCTATCTCGTTTTCACGAGGGATGGGAATTCACTTTAAGAATTCACAGAGCAACGAATCTAAATTCACCAGTTCAGATGTGAGAGTTGTTGTTTACTTGCGTTCTGTTGGTTGATAGCTGAGGTGACTCTGGGTTGCTGCGGGCTTCCTGGAGGTCTTTGAGGGAAACCCCGTCACTGACGGGTCGGTGACGTCAGTATGATGTCCTTTGGGAAACCCCTCGTGAGTTGTGATGACGCAGAGGCGCAAGCAATCTGCTGAGAGTCTTAGACTTTCAAGTTTGTTGACGATTTCAACGAAGTATCACTGAAGTGTTGAGTTTTAGTTTGCTGGTCGCTTTTGATGGTAAATGTGAGCACGCATGCAGGTGCTCTAACACAGCGACCAGCGAGAGCCGGAGAAGTTGCAAGCCAGCTAGCTAACCAAAAAACCCATGGATTCTGTTCTGCATTCGGGTTTTGCTCTGTGGCATAAGTCCGTCCCCTGACGCTATTTTCCAATCGGCTTCTTGCAAGGCGGAGTGCGCATACATTAACCAGAGGCTTTCATTTATATGAGGACACCTATAATAATATGTTGATATGTCTATAAAGTCTCTTAAATGCCAATATTGTACATACTGTTAAATTTTACTTCATTTCAACCTTCTGCATTTCGGGTTTTCATTCGTTCAAGATTAAACTTCACATATTACACAGTTTTAATATCCTTATTTCCTAAAAAGGGGTAATTAAACACTGGTTAAAGTTGCACCGATTACATGAAACACGTCAAGCATATATATATACAACAAACAACCTACTATTTGTAATTCTATGCTCTGATCATTTTATACTTTCAATTATTAGCAAACGATTGTCAAACGACATCTTGTCTCTTTCCTTGGAATGCGGGGGGAAAAGTGTCGAGTTCTCCGGTCACTATCAGGTCAGCTCTGGACATTTCCTGGAAAGTCTCCTGCTGGACAGGGAGCCATAAAATTGTCTCTTTTGTTGATCGGAGTTTAGCAATTTATGCGTCCACTGGTCATGAGGGTATTTCTATCTGCTCTTTGCAAGCCCGTAAAACCATTTTAAGCACCGTTAAAGTACTGTCCTTTTTAGCTTATCTTGAGATATAGCCAAACAGTCCAGGGAATGCTTTCACCTTACTCGATAGAGCATGAGTTTTACGACTACAGATGGCTGGAGAAACGAACCTCAACAACCTTCCATGGAATGTGCTGGTTTGATGTGTGTGTCTCCATCATGTAGGTGGGTCTGTTGTGAGACAGATCCTACATAGTGTAAATTATACATTAGTGGGATATATTGAAGCACAGGCTCAATGTGCAGAGTGGGGTCCATTCCAGTCATCTGCATTCTGAATTAAGAATTAATTACTAAAACATCCCGTTGGAATCATAAAATACACTGGCATTTTTTATTTCTTTTTATTCATTGCCTGGAGACATTGCAAAGACAGAACTTTATTCAAGACGTTTTAAGGGTCCCATTGCAGACGACTTCACAATTATACAGGAGGCATATGTGATTTATTTGAACCATGCGTGTCTATGTCTAATGAAACTGCCGCTAATACTGACACCGGACACAAATTAACATTAGAAACTACTCACTGAAGAATTCTGAACTTCCCTTAAACTAACTGGTAGATTTGTTGCTCTCGTTTTCAATAATACATTACTTTTCTATCCCTGCTGCACCCAAAATCCTCCCTGCTAAGCTACTCAAATATTCCCTCAATATCTAGTTCAGCACCCACTGTGTGCGTGATTGATCCCAGAGCTGATCGCAGTGTCATACGTGGCAGATTTAGGTTGTTCTGCAGCCTATGAGAGTATCTGTTCTTTGCCACAGAGGTAATTGTACATGGCCCAAGGGACTAGCTCACTGTAGTACGTCTGTTTGAACCAGAACTCCCATCTTCTGAGAACACCACGGTACTCTCAGCTCACCCTGTTCATTTTTTACTAGATGGGCATTTTTAAAAGAGATTTTCTCAAAGAATTGTGTAGCAATATAGCTTTAGCATGAGTAAAAGTATGGTGCTATGTTTTTCTAATGGGGCTTTCGCACCAGGTAGTTATAAGAGCTAAGTAATAGAAACTAGCCACCAGGGCGGTCCCCAGAGAACTAAATTTTCCCCTACGGTAATTTTCTTGTTGCATTCGCACTCCAGTAGGAACTCTTAAGTGACGTAAGCTGGCCAACAACGGCGTCATTTAAGCATAACATTCAATAATGTCAATAACTGGAGGATGGTGGATGGAAAGTGCCTGGAATTCGGCATTGGTCAATCTTTTGCTTTTTTCCATGTTTGTGAAGTAAGTTTGTAGAGTAAGTATATGTAAATGTGTGCTTACACGACTATTTTAAAATTAGTGGGTACCAGTGTTTCATATTGCATGCATTCAGTCAATCAACATACATTTACGTCACTGGTAGTTCCTATTGTGCTGGGTTAGACCGTACTCTGAAGTCTAAGCTAATTTAGCCCTCCCAAAAAGGCATTCCATAACTAAAATCATTCCCAGCTCCTGCAGTACGAACACGCCAAAAGTTGGCATTTCTGTCAATAGTTATAGGACCTATGAAAACGTTCCTCTGTTGCAAAAAACCCTTTAGACTACCATGTGGCTAAATGGAGGGTTAGTCCATCGTAGAACTGACTTGAGTGATAGCAATCATACACTAACAACCGACTGTCAGCCGTACAATCAAAGGCAGGTAAATTGTAGAGAATGATTGTAAAAGTGCGGTCACTTAGCAAAAAAGGTCCACTGTCTATTGCCAATTGCTTCATGCATTGCTACACTCAGAAAAACCAAGCAGCTTTCTGTTGGTCAGTGTGGCAAATTTGTGTGACCAGTTTGAACATGTGCAAAACCTGCTTAGAGAAATTCTCACCTTCTCGCGGAACTCTCAATCTCACAAATTCCAATTTAAATGACTGGACTTTGCCAGCGAAATTTCTCGACTGTAAATGTTCATAAAACCAAACCAGGCTCAATAAATGAGCGGTTTGGATCCTGTCCTCAATATGACATCATAATGTGGTAGCCCCGCCCACCGCTATTGACTATTGACAGGCACGTATTACCATATCCTCAGCTCTCAGTGTGTTGTGCCATGTCTGCCATTTTGTCTGCGTGTGATCGGCTGTCGTTATAATAAACAATCTGTATGGTATTTTGACCTGAAACTTCACAGGCACATTCAGGAGAGCCCATAAGATTAATATTACATCTTGTAAAAAGGGGCATAATAGGTGCCCTTTAAAATAATCAAATTACAATTAATCTATTTATCCCTCAATGTAGTTATGGTATGATGTGTGTGGGGGACTCTATCATTCATGCTACAACAATTTATGCTAGCGCATCAAACTTGAACACAACAATTTACACTAAATACACCACAATAATCAAAAATCAATGAATCAACTACCCTAATAAAACAAATTTTCTGACAAAAATGTGCTTGCTCATGAAAAACTCGCCTATCATGTTGCGTTGAGACAACAGTATTTGCCAAGTACTTGCTAAACCGTTGACAGTATTCTCTAGGGCACTGAGTGGTGGTAGGTTATTAATAGGCAGTTGCTAAGGAATTAGTGTTTGCTAATTTGTTGCTAAGTGGCTGTTTACATCAACCCATCCTCTTGCTACTCGGTAGTGGTTTTGACATGCTGCACCACTACTAGTTGAACAGCTAATTTATTTTGAATGAAGCTGAACTACTGCTATGCTTCTTAAAAACACAGTTAAAACTTTACTGTCACTTCCTTTAGTTAGTAAAACTGAAAAGTTCAAGCATATATTTCTTAATAACTAAATCCCACAGCTTCACTACTAGTAGAGAGATGCTGCCAGGCAGAATTAATTCAGACACGCAATCGCTCTCACTAATACATTCATATGAATGTAATCTTTACTGTGCTACTTTATCTGTATCTGATTTAGAACGAGCAGAAATCTGTGAGAAGACTCAAAGACAAAAGAACTGTTACACAAATGAGCTGTTATAGGAGCAATAGCCATGTGGGCAGTGCTGTGTCATATGTCGTAGCTGTGCACAAGGTGTTTATCACAGCTCCAGGCTTATTTGTGCATTAATGACGTCATCAGCGACTAGTCGACTTCGACTCGACTTTCATCACATAAAAGTCGACTTTAAAAAATCAGAAGTCATTCAACCCCTAGCGCAAATACAGGTGTTCAACACACATCCTTGTCCAGTGTCTGCTGTATTTTTCTCCAGAAGTTACGACTGATAAACAAAATATATACTGTATATTTATGAACTGTTACAATTTTAAGTTAGGTAGGTCATTTTCAGCTGTGAGTCCCAAAATCGGGGGTGCACGTTAACAGGCTTGTTTATTGTTGGAAATTAAGGCTGGTGTGATGACTTCACCCTTTGAATCAGTCTGTAAATAAGGCCAGCTACTGGCAAACATCAAAAGAACAATTATTTCACCTTGATTATTTGGTCCCGTATTCCCCTGTTGCCTACAACTGTGTTATCTGCTAAATTACAGAGCAGCTCTTCAGACCTGACTCCTCTGATTTACTTGTATACAAATCGGTCACTAAGGATGTGTAGTTTGTCTTTATTGAACAGCTGCACTGTTAATGAGAGGATTTTGAGAACCACACATGAAGACATGAATTCATATAATAAAAATGATTTCACTCATAAAAGAGGCTTGGGTACACTTCCTCAATCTGCCATGGTCTCCCTCAAATCTCACACCATTTGTTGAGCTAATGCTGCTTCATCGGACTGCCCAGGAGACTCCAATAAACAGTCCAAACTGAGTTATGATAGTGCCATGGAGCCACAACAAAGTCCACTAACAGAGCCTACCAAACTATAATATGCAATATATGTTGTTTGTAGCGTCACACAGCTCAATGGAAAATGATTATTTGTGTTGCCAGATGGTGTATTTATGCCACCTATCAGCAGGGGATAGTGCTAACCAACTAAACCCTGACTTCTTGCCTATTACCGTCATAGAAAATTGCTTTCCAGGGACATTACAATGATGGCTGCCGAGTGAAATTACTTACCTTTACAGCAAGCGCTGTAGCAGATAGCAGAAAAATACTGGTTTCTTCTTCAAGAATGGTGACAAAAAAATGACAAGTAATTTTTCCATATTCAAAGAGAGAGAAAAAAACACAATTACAAGTATCAAAACCTGAATTTTTGATGGTTGATATACAGTATATGAAGCAGGACAAGTGTGATTTCAACGTCTTGTTGCACAATACTGTTGACAGTCATGGATGGTTGGGAAATAAAACAGAATAACATGGAAGTGATATGAGTTATTACTGATTGTTGAATCATGCCTGGTTGGTAGACAGTGTAACTGAAATTCTTTCTAGTCTTGCATAGCTAGACATTTAACTAACAGCATTAAAGAGAAAGTTCACCCAAAAATGAAAATTCTATCATCATTTACACACTTTAAATACGTTCCAAACCTCTCTTCTTTCTTGTACTGAGTCAATGGAGTCCATCAACTGTTTGGTTACCATCATTATATAAAATATATTTTTTATGTTCAACAGAAGAAAGTATGTTATATGGGTTTGGAACAACTTGAGGGTGAGTAAATGATGGCAGAACTGATGCTTGTATCCCTATCTTGAACTAATCGGTCAAAATGCTGCTTATTCTGGCCAAGACATGACCGATATTTAAAGTGACCAACTGCAATTGTTTTTGTTTTTATGTGCCATTTAGTGCTAGAGTTTATTTGAGATTATACCACAATTTTAGACAAGTGGCAAAAGAACATTTATACAATTCAGTATAGGTGATCCGAATTTCCAACACAGACTTCATTTGTACATTTGTATAACCTGCTTATGCCCCACTAAGGGTTAGGTTTAGGGGTGCAGCTTCATACTTTGCTACAAATCAGATCATCTGAATTATTATCAAACTGTAAATTCGTAAAATACTTACATTTTCTTGTGAGATCAGGTTGGAATTGATGTTCATCCAAAACTATTTATTATTTCACAGATCTTTCACAAATAAAGTAGAATGTACAGATCTATTTGATGATATCATGTTTTTTATTTTATGTGTGATATGCATGAAAGAAGGACAATGAACTCACTGTCATCAGAAGGCCATCAGAATCTGAGACTTTATTCTTTCGTTTGGTTCTACTGTAAACAGTATATTGTAGGTGTTTTCTTTATTTTAATCTACTTCCATTTACTGCTTGAGATCATTGTTGTCTTGGGCCAACCCGCAGTGTTGAGAAAACTTAAATCTTGTAAATTTCATCTTCTTCTTCAAAACAGTAAGCTCACTAATACCTCTCTGTCATTCAATGGTCTGTTCAAAAAACTGATCGCATTTATGTTAATTACCATTTGATCAGTGTCTCAGATCGATGGGCTCCATTAGTTTTCTAAATGGGATATGGAAATCAGCAATCCATTTTGATTAAAAACAGCTGACTATACCACCCCATACCATCAGCGGTATCCTCAAACAAAGGCAACAATGTGCGGAAGATGTACACTCACCTTGGGAGACATCACTGCCGCTGTCAGTGTGAGTCATGTGCTGAATTAGACTGTTAGATATTTCTCATTACTTTGAAATGAACATGAGATTATCAATATCGCCATGATGAGACCTTGCACAGCAGAATGTTGGCTATGATGTCCTATCAGGAAGTCTAATGAGGGAGTCTGAATAGGCAGCCGTCATGACTGTTTTAGTGGTTCCAGGTGAGGGGATGAATAGAGCCCTTTGGAGAGAGCGGGGTCGTACACTCTTGGGGCTTGTACTTTATAGATGAGGAAAGGAAATGTTTGCTGGGGTTTCCGGAGCTCTGTCCGGAACTATCAACACTCTAATCTCTAAAGGTGTTTTATTTAGTTTTTTTCTTTTGTGGAACACAAAAGGAGAAATGTTGTGTTCACTGTTTTGCACTGAGGATAAAAACACCATAAAGTATCTTTAAAAGGTCCCACATGAATTCTGCTCAATATTTACAGTCTCCTTAAGACTATAAAGCCTACTGTATTATTATAGATATATTTCTAAGGCCTCTAAATTAGCAATATGATGAAAACTCTTCGGTCATCTGTTTGACAGTTCAGACTTTTTGAAATTCATGAAATTTATATGCATTTTTATGTAAGTAGTCAGCTATACTGTTTTAAAGATCTCATTGATTTACAAGCTATCAGAATTTCATCTCACTTTTTGGCCATATAAATATCAACTGCACCAAGCCCAATGTATATTTTTGCGCAGGTTGGGCCTCTGGCCTCATGCTTCTCCGCGATCATACGATATGAACCATAACCTCGATACTAGATAGATATATATATATATATATATCATATAATACATATGCAAGTTTCACCAAATGTCAGGCATTAATTACTTAATTAATAAGATGTTATTCACTGAAAATTCTAGAAAAAAAAATTAAATAAAAAAAATCAGTACTTTACAGTTTTTCTTTACAATAAATTTAAACTTCTATGACTTTTCCATACTTAAATTTTTTTAAATGATTCCAATTCTGCAATCTGCTGATTGTCTTCTTGAAGTCGATTTAAAAATTTGGTCGCTCCACTACAATAAAGGGCTGTTTTGCCATTTTGTAGCTATTGTGGACATTATTGAGAGCACTCATTCAGTCCCATAATGCACTGCAATAATGAGAGTATAACTGAGAGTATACGTAAAGGTGGCAGCCCTTTCTGTGCTCTTAGTGTCAAAATTCGCTCACTCGTTTGCATTAATTTCTTTTCAAATGGGCTATATTGGGGAATAGTGAATGAGTGTGTAGGTGATTCTCAAAAGAGCAAAGCAGTCTGAATGACTTGCTCATGATTTGGCTCTCGATCTGACTCAATTATATGGTCACAGGTTAGCAGTTTTTTCCTCACACAGACCTAATGTATGGCCTAAGAAAACTTGAAGAAGGTCATTTTTCAAAATGTCTTGTTTGGTGTTACACTGAATAAAATCAACTTTGTATCTTTCAACTTTAATCTTTCATTTTTGGACAAACTACTCAAACTACTCCGTTCACAATGTAAAATAATTTAATAATCAGTAAAAACAGAGCCCTTATTACAGGAACATTTCTGTAGCAGATAAGTGATTTGTTTAGTTATTTAATTTGGTACATTGTGCAAGTAAATACTGCAATCAGCTTCCAACCAAGTAATCAAGTTGAAAATGTAAAGATATGTTTACATATCATAGATTATTTTCAGAACCTGCAATTCTGAAGACAGCGGACAAATACATAGCACAGTAGACAGCATCTGTCAGCCATGCCATTAAATCGCTTGAACTCTGCAGTAGTTTTAGCATCCGTCAGTGTTCATCTTTTACAGTGGCACAAATTTTGCATAATTTCCTATCATTTCCCCCCTCCGTCCCATGGCCTATTTATTTTCTAAAGCTCTTCAAGAGGAACTGAACTGTTTTGTTGTAGGCAGAATGCTGCTTCCTCTTCATGATGGTTCCCAGGGGCGGCCATGTGTACCAGGAGGATGATGGTAAGGACCTCTAGATGACCATGTGCCTGCACCTTAATCACATGTGCTAAAGCCCTCTGTGAGGGCAAAGGGCAACAGGGTCTTGTTAATGATGTCAAAGGCCAGGACTCATAAACCTAGACCAGAACTCCAAACACAGTGAGAGGAACTGAAGACGGCCAGTAAAGCAACTTTGCTACTGTTTATTCATTGCACACAGTCAGTGTATTTGAAAAGCTTTAGGTTTGTAGACGTTCACAAGTAGTGACACTAGTGATTAGCCAACCTGCTTCCTGACCCCTCTTTAAGAAGTAGGGGGAATAGTTGCTTGCTATGAATTATTAAATAATTTCATCAAGAACTTGAAGATCCAGGCCTTCCAATGACCAACAATCTGAGGCTGGAACATGAAATGACCATGATATCCAAAAAAACTCCTAGTAGAGCACAAAGTAAAACAATTTAGAAAAATTACCATGCAGTTTTGCCTCATTTGGCTTATGTGGCAAACAAACACTCTACAAGGAAAGTAGTTATTTTCATGATTTTTCATCTTTTGTCCTGTTCCTTGAAGTGAAGCATATGGTGGTGGGAGGCATATGCTGTTGCAGGTTCTCATCATTTGGAGCCAGGCCAGGTAGACATCATCTGAAAGTCAACGTTATTTTTAGCTGCAACCTTAGAAGCAACATTTCACATGTTGGGAAGTGTAATCACTCACAGCTTCCTCGCTTTATAAAAAAATATATAATAATATTAATAATAAATAAATCAATTTCAAATGCAATGCATACATAAAATGTACACCTCTTCTCTGATGAGCATGCTTTACATTTCTGAATTAAAATATGGGTTTGGACAAAGGTATGGTTTATGGCGTAATTACTGTAATACTAGATCAAAAACAAAATGTTCTTCTCAGAGCTGTCCGGAATTATGGGTTGCTATGGCAACAGTATTAACAGTATTTACTCCAGAGTAATTGGAGTAATCAGCAGACAAAAAAACAAACAAACAATAACACGGCAAACGTTTGACTCTTACACATTTTGTTCTTACACATCTTCACAAATAAACACAATGACTTCAGCACCATGACATTTCCAACAACTCTCTCAGTCTTTATTCAAAAAAGCATATTTCTTTCTTTCTTTCTTTCTTTCGTTCTTTCTTAGAATATCCCGAGTTAGCATAGTTTGCAAGAGTGCGATTATAAACACAATGAGGCTGTGAAACCAGACTAGTTGATCTGTGTGGCATGATGACGTTTAATGTCCCGACAACCTCTGTAGTCCCATTTAGACACTAGTTAGCAACCTACCTTTTTCAAGACAAGTAAAAGCTTAAAAATCACAAGGTAGTATTACTGATGGATTTTATGTCATAGAAACAAAATGTGAACATATATTGAGCTGACCTTATGTCAGGAATAACAAAAAACCGATTCAAAAAATCCATTGACTTCTAGACAATGGAACTGGAAGTTCTAAAATACTCACTCCTTTCTGGGTTTTGGCCTACAAATATATCATCATCGCAGCACTCTATTGTATGTCTTTCATTTACTTTTAGAGTATTCTTGCATTATTGAGGCATCTTGCATTATCAGGGTTGCCAGGTCTGCGTAACAAAAACAGTCCAACTGGTACTCAAAACTGTCACAGTCAAAATTAGCCCAGTCTCGTTCCGGAGGGAAATGGCTATCAAAGTTGCGTTCCAGGAGGTCAAAACCTTCTTCCAGAGGGTTCCACCTCGGTCGAAATCACATTCCATGGGGGCGGGGGGTTTTGCTTCACCCCTTGGCAAAAAATTAAAACAACCCGCAGCAGTAGTATAAAAGTAGCTAAATTCCGTGGGAAAACCACAGACTTGCAAACACAGGAAATTATTAAAAATAAATATTACGACCCATTCAGTAATGTTGCAGCAGTCAGGTGATACAAGTTGGACCTCTCTCTCTCTCTAAAAAAAAACAGTTTACGAGTTGTAATTTTGAGTTCTGCAGAAGTCTAATTATGGTAATTCTGCCTTGGCGGGAACCAAAACCGTCCAAAGAATGAGTCAGGGCCCTATTTGGTCGTGATATACCACATACAGAACAAACATTATAATAGAATATCTATTGTTAACTTTGGTATATACCTTCATAGCTCCATAAGGTGAAGTGCAGATGCTAATATATCAATGACAACACTATAGTGTAAAGTCATGCGGTTGATGGCGCAAGCTCCACACATCAGCCCGGGCTGTTGAGTGAAGTGGTTTTCTGATGAAATTTCACCTGCCCATGAAGGTGGACCAAAGCCAACCCACGACTGAAACTGGAAGCGGCTGCCTGTCGCTACCCGGGCTGTCAAGATCCTTTCATGTCCCTGTTCGGTGTGGTTGTTACAGGTGGCTGTCGTCTCTTTGTCTCAGTTCTCAGTTTGACTGAAGCTGCTTGCTCGTAGCTTTACTGCAACAGTACAGCTGGTATCCAACAGTCTTGATTTAAAGGCTTCACAAGAGCTCCTAAAGATGTCCTGAGAAATGATTCTGGTAGGGGGCCCCCATACTGGCGGCTCCTGTAGTGTAGATGCTCCTGGCCTGCTGTCTCTAATGTGGGAGCAAGTACTAATAACTAATCATGGCTATTAATATATACAGCCTGTCACCTCAAGCTGCTAAGCCAAGCTTTTTTCAATTTCGCAAGAGTACAAAGCTAATCAAACACAAGTGGGAGTGTCAAACAGTCAAACAGAGAGGTTAGAACGAATTACAGAGGAACAGTTCACATTGCGAGTCAATTGCTGGAATTCTTACTATCTGTGCAATCATTTTGAAATAACGCTTCAGAATTGCATCCTTCAGTAGAATTTAATGTAGTATCTTTAGGTGTGCTGTGCCAGCAGAAGACATTAGACAAATGCATTACGCCCATTACACCATTAGCTTTTTATATGCACTTTTTAAGGACGTAACCAGGAACATATTGCTCATAAAACCCTTCTTCAACTGTGGCCCCTGGCCCTTGTCATAGCCTGGCAGCTTCTTGTAAAAATCGACTTATATACACAATGGTGGGAAACATGTGAACTTTAACCTTCGCCCAGGTCAGATCTGGGACAGAGCCGATCCCTTTGTTTGATGAAGACGAGGGAATTCAAAATTCCACTGTAAGTGCAAGTGGGCACATATACAGTAGCAATGGAGCATGTGCAGAAATCAATCTGTTAATTTAAAGAAAATGTCGGCCTATTTAAACAGAATTTAAGGTCTGTATAAAAGAAAGCATTCATACTGCCTTATTTTACACATCGTAATACTTTATTTTGATTAATAATTATGCTTACTATTACAATAAATGTAACACTTTTGATTAGGTAACACTATTCACTATTAATTAGCCTTATTCACGTGCATATTACTAATATATTGGCTGGTTATTAGTACTTATAAAGCACATATTGGTGCCTTGTTCTGCATGACCCTATTCTAGATTGTTTATCCCTAATGTCTCTAAGTTACGTATGCAACCATGGTTCCCCGAGGGAACGAGACGCTGCATCGAGATTTGCTTTGGGAATGCACCTGCGTGACCGCATTCTGAAGTACGTGTAAAATCAGTCCAATGGAGCAGCGAGACGTCACGAGCGGGGTGACGCAAGCGCCAGGATGTATAAAAGCGCATCCGGCAGAGCACAAGTTAGCTTCCATGAAGTACCGCCTGGAGGATTCGAGAGTATGGCAAAGAGATGCAGCGTCTCGTTCCCTCTGGGAACCATGGTTACATTCGTAACCTGAGACGTTCCGCTTCAGGAACTCGAGCTGCGTCGAGATTCTCTTTGGGAATGAGAATACCAACTGCGCCATACTACCATGTCCCTGCCTGTGTGTGTATCTTGCGGGCACATCATGAAGAGAGAACTTGGGAACCTTGGGTAGATGCCAGGTCTAGGTTATAGAAGCAGACAAAAGTGTGCAGAGAGGACCAGCCCGCCGCAGCACAAATGTCCTGCAAGGCCACACCCAAGTTGAAAGCCTTGGAGGCCGCCATACTCCTGGTCGAGTGTGCTCTGACCCCCATGGGTGACTGGAGGTCAGAGGACTCGTAGGCCAGTGTGATGGTCTTGACCACCCACCTACTCATAGTTTGCTTGGTCGCCGGAGATCCTTTCTTTAGTGGACCAAAACAAACAAAACGCTGATCTGCCTTACGCCACGGGGCAGCTCTGTGTGCGCAAGCGTCCAGTGCTCTACCTGGACAGAGCGATTAGCTCTCTTGTCCTACTGCCTGGAATGAGAGGAGACAGAATGCTTAAGTCTATGGGCGATGGCAAAAGCGGGCCACCTTGGTACTACCGCCCTCGGGTAAGGGAATGCACGAGTGGCGGAAGATACCCCTGCAGAATTGCTCCTTCAGGAACTCCAGAGCTGTACCAAACGGGCAGTTAGCTGGGTCTAGCTGGCGGTCTCCGCACCAGGAATTGAAAAGTTTCCACTTCAAGGCGTACCGTTTCCTAGTGGCGGGAGCTCTGGACTGGAGTATAGTCTCAACAACTCAGTTGAGAGACCAGATGCTAGGAGCTGTGGCCATGTCCACAACTTCCATAACTCCAGGCGGGGGTGAAGAAAGGTGCCCCCCCTGCCTGAGAGGGGAGGTCCCTCCTGATCGGAATCCCCAGCGGAGAGCCGTCGAGGAGGGACACCATTCCCCCGATAACGGCCAGAACGGGCTAATACACCATACTGCCCCCATCCCGCGTTAAACTCTCCAAACTCCCGGAGCATACGTCAGGGAAACGTACAGACGACGCCCCTCGCCACTCTGACCATTGCATCCATCTCCAGTGTAAGCTGATTGCTTGGAGGGCGAACAGAGCGGGCAGTGTTTCTTTTCCATCGACGCAAATAGACCCTTCCGCCTGGCCAATGCCCTCCCCCCCTGTTGAGATACCCAGGGATGCTTAAACTGCTGTTATCGGAGAGGAGCTTCCCCCTGAGCCCCAGAATGTTGGCGCCCAACTTGTACAAGGGTCGTGAAACGTCAGACCCCCCCTGCCTGATTTAGGTGTAGACCACCTTGTGTCTATGCGGCCAGCACATGAATTTCCCCCTTAGTTCCTGGAGGAGTGTGTCAAGCTTGAAACCGGCAGCATCTCAGGCAGGTGAGTCCAGTGAGAGGAAATGGTTGTCCCACCGACCCTGGCATAGCGGCCACTCAGACGCCCCCCAGCCCGGAGAGAGGCATCTGTCGTTAGCCGTTACACGAGACAATGAGCCCCTACCATGGGGCCTTGAACTAGGAACCAAACGTTGCTTCCCCATGTCCAGCACGTAAGCAACCGCTGGCATGACCTTGATAATGCAGAAAGGGTTGCCCCTCTGGGAAAACCTTTTGGTCCTGAGCCACCACTGCAAGGGTCTCATGTACAGCAGGCCAAAAGGTATACCGTTGGACGCCGCTGCCATCAAACCCAACAGCCTCTGAAACTGTTTGACAGTGAGTGACTGGCCTTCTCTTACTCTCTTGACTGTCGTGAGGATTGACTCGATACGAGCATGAGACAAACGTGCCTGCATCGTGGTAGAATCCCACACCATGTCTAAATAAGTGGTTCTCTGTAGTGGAGAAAGATCACTCTTCTTGGCGTTTAGTCTTAACCCCCGCTCTCTCATATGGGCGAGGACGACATACCGATGCCAAGCTGCCATCTGCTCCGATTGAGCTAATATCAACCAATCGTCAATATAATTGAGAATGCGGATGCCCTGGAGTCGCAAAGGAGCCAGAGCTGCATCCACACACTTCGTGAAAGTGCGGGGTGAGAGTGACAGGCCAAAGGGAAGAACTCGATTTTGGTATGCTTCGCCCCCGAAAGCAAACCTCAGGAACTTCCATTGTTGAGGGAGGATGGAAACATGGAAATAATCGTCTTTGAGATCTATCGTAACAACTCCTGTACCTGGATTTTGCGATATTTCTCTTGAGAGTGAGCCCATCTGAACCGAAGCCTTTGATCGCGCGGTCAGAAGACGTAGATCTAAAATCGGACCGCAACCCCCCATCCTTCTCGAACGATGAAATGTATGACTGAAACACCCGGATGCTCTCTCGAGAGGAGGAACACGTTCTATGGCCCCATTCCTCAAGAGAGTAGCTACTTCCTTGTTCTCATTAGCATAGCCGCGCAGGGCCCCGATGGGGAATGACCCTGTTGAAACTAGGCGGATAGAATCCGAACTGGAATCTGTAAGCACACCCCCTTCTCCTACAACCTGCAGGACCGCACTTTGAATATTGGAGAAGTTCTCACCTGCCAAACATCTATAAGGGTACAAGCCCTCGAGGCTGTCCTCTGGTGTTGATTTAGAGAGCCAGGTCGTGCCATTCACATCCACCCGCCGCGGAGGATTATATAAGCTCTGGCTCTCTCTCTCTGGGGGGGGAAGAAACCGCAGCGCGGGCTTCCGAAGCCTGAGAGAGAGCCGCGGATCTAGCGGTTGAGGACCGAGAAAAGGACGAGCCCGTCTCGGATCCCTCCATTAAATCCACCCGCGATCCCCATGACAACAGTTTGCGCTGTGCCTCGGCAACAGCGGGATTGCGAGCCTGGCCGCTCTCATCAAACAGCCAGGCGAGAGCGGAGCGTGCGCAGTGAGAGTAACTCGCAGTGATGACAATCAGCTGCTTGAAAGCTGACTGTGCATGCTCCGCTCCTAAAGAAACAACACACAGATCGTGTGTATCCCCCGCTGCCAAATAGTGTGGGCAGGGAGGCACACAACATCTGTAATTCCGTTTGCTCACCATAGATATTAGTTTAAACTTTGATATATTCTTTTGAATGCTTATGGACTGACAGACAACAGTAAATAAGACTGACACATACACAGAGCAATACTGAAGAGCAGAACCTAACTTGCGCTCTACTGGATGCGCTTTTATACTTCCTGGCACTCGCGTCACCCCGCTCGTGACATCTCGCTGCTCCATTGGACTGATTTTACACGTGCTTCAGAACGCGGTCACGCAGGGGAGTTCCCAAAGCGAATCTCGACGCAGCTCGTGTTCCTGACGGGGAACCCAATACCTAAACATAACAATTACAACAACTACTACCTTACATACTATCAATAAGCAGTAAATTCGATTTACTATGGATATACCTCAAATGCAGTCAGCTATTATAACATGGCTGCTAAATCAATAATAAAAATAGACTTGAAATATTGATTTACGTTATTATTATTATTATTATTTTTATCATGTAGAACATTTTATTATGAAGAAAGATTAGGTTTTAACATAAACCAGTTTCAACTTTTTGGAGATGTAGCATGTTTAATCTAGAATAGAATAGAATAAATACACTTTTAAAACGTTATAACAGCCAGTTTATATGCTTAAGTTACTACTTTGAGTCAATACAAAGATTTTAACAGTTATTGTTCTGAATATGTTTTATGGAGTACTACTGTATGTGACCCTGGTTATCTATAACTTATTTAATATCAACATTAGAACATATTTGGCCTTACATTTGCCTTAGTTGTTGAGCTTTGGGAATGAAAAATTAACATCTGCTATTGAAGTTTGCGCAATGCCTTAATGAAGACCAAATCTATGGTTCATTTGACTCTTAGAGCAGAGACGATCACAATGAACACAATGCATGAACTACATTTGTGTACTGCAATGATACAAATCTTTTTGGAATTAAATGTTTTAGAACTTTTTGTTAAATGTCTGCCCAATTTGAGCTTAGCACTTAAATTGTTATTTCCAGGGGGCCTGAAATAGTTGGTGTCACAGCTGAGTGTTGGTTGTGTAAGCAGCTTGTTTACAATTTATCTATATAACAATGTTACGTTAATCTTAATGTAGTTTATTATTAATTTATTAATAATTTTAATGTGCATTAATCATAGTTTAATTATCTATTACATACTTACATTTACATTTAATAATTTAGCAGACACTTTTATCCACTTTTATCAAGCGACTTACAAATTAGAACAAAAGAAGCAATCAGACCAAAGAGAGAATAACAACAGTATACAAGTGCCATGACAAGTCTCAGTTAGTCTAGCACACACAGTACACGTAGCTAGGGTGTTTTGTTTTTTAGTAATGGAATGGAATAGAACTGAACAGAATAGAATAGTTAAGTGCGAGTATTAGTTGGTCAGGTGCTGGCGAAAAATATGTGTTTTTAATTGATCTAGGGACATTTTTCAAGGCCGTTCTGAAGAAACTGCAGGAAATAGTTGTGTTGGTAACTGTACAGGGAAGAAATCTCAGGCAAGATTGTATTGTAATGTTTAGATACAACCAGGTGTTGTATTAACATTGTTGTTTTTTTATATTATAGTGGTAAATGTGACCATCAATGTGACCATGCTCTGTAATTAATTTAACGGCTTGCGTGTTCACAGACTCCAAAAGGACAATTCGGAAGACACTTAGTGACATGAGTAAGATGGTAGGACTGCAAACAGATGAGATGTTATTCCATTGGGATGAATCCACCTTTACCAGAAACCTTGAGATTCCAGCATCTGTACTATGAAAATAACTAAATCACAGCATTGCCAGATATCTAGTCCATGGAGCTTCCCAAAGGAGCCGTCCATCTGTAAATTTGTGAGGGACTAGTGCACACTGTCAGCATTACAAGAAGACATCCTAACAGAGTTCCGCTGAGTCCTCTGGGAACTTCCTGTGATGTTCTTGGAGAGTATGGCTATAAGTGTTCAGAAGAGATAGAGTTGGTTGACACCTTTACTGCCCATGGGATTCAAATTTCATCCAATCTGGGCAAAAGTTTGCAAATCTTTGGAAACAAATTCCTTCAAATTAATGACATAGGTAAAAAAGAGGGACAGCAAACAGAGGAGAGGAGTTACTCCATTGGGATGAATACACCTTTACCAGAGACCTTGAGAGTTCAGCATCTGCACTATGAAAGAAACTAAATATTAGCACAGTCTGACATCTAGGGACTGGTGCACACTGTCAACAGTATTACAAAATTATATAAAAAAATGGAAACTGGTCTTAATAAGTATATACTTTATTCTACATATTACCTATTATTTAAGGAACACTTCAACTGCTCTGTCTGATTGAAACTAATACAATTGAACTACTAATACGATAATGTAATAATGTCATAATAATGTAATAACACTGTAGTAACAATGTATAAAAAAGTTATAATGTAACACTGACTATCCTAAGGCTTACTAAAAACCGCCAGAACACAGAATACACATACCACGACAAGAATCCTTTTATTGAAATTTGAGTCTTGTAATTTAAGTAGAGTTGTATCCCATTAACACAATTCTAAGACAGTTGAATAATGAAGTTTATACTGAGTGTTGTTCAATTTAATATATGAAAGAGTTCAACCACGAGAGTCTATTGAGAAAGTAAATGGAGTGCATTTTGATTTCATGCCTTCTTTTAAGTATGACTGAATGGGCAGGAGTCTGTTGTGTCATGGCAAATGTAATATTTAATACAACATAACATATCTGAAGAGTAATCCGACGCAGTCATGCACATGTTCTCGAAGATGTAAATCAAGCTATCGTCTTGCCACATTTGTCTCCAGAATAATCACCATTCTGATTCGGTGCTTGGAGGCGAGAGACTGGGATGGGATGTCATTCACTCTGCTTGCAGGTTTATGTTACATTTAAAATCCACAGTCTTGCACACATGCACCTCATTTGCCCATTTAGCCGTGCAACTTGAGCAGGACTTTTCCAAGAAAAGTTGTGGGCCTAGTCCTGTAGCCACTCAAACGATTTCCTGTCATTTACTGGATCATTCCTGTTATGTAGTACCTTTTGAACTCTGTAGTAGAAAATATGTATGCATGTGATTTAAGGAAGTATTTGTGTAAGAAGAGATGTCAGATGTATACTCTGGTTAAACTCAGGCACCTCAACTGTATTATTAGAACTTTATTTATTATTTACATAATTACAGGAAAATTAAAAGTATGGAAATAAAGAGCTAAAGAGTGAGGAATTAACAGTTTGTTTGCATGACGGTGTCAACTTGAAGTTAACAATGGTATTTTTAAACATGTTTTAAAATGTAAAATTTCTTGCTGGGAGAAAAAAAAACGGCCAAAACCAGCCTAAACTGATCTTGACTGGTCTCCCAGCCTGGTCAGACTGGTCTTTTGGCAGGTTTTGATGAGTTTAAGGGACTTTTCAGCTGGTTAGACTGATAAATAGTTGTAACACACCTACGACTAAATCAGCTTAAGCGTGTTTGCAGGTCTTATCTGGTTTAAGATGGTCCTCCAGTCCAGCCAATCTGGTGTAATAGTACCAGCTAAAAAGTAACCAACAATCCCTAAAACAAGTATAATAGACCAACCTAACAAGGCTGAAATGCCATCTATGCCTAGCAAATCTTTTAAAACATTTTGAGACATTTTATAATGAAGACATGACTGTATTGCATAACAGGAATGACCCTGATGTCTGCATACTTCATGTTCTAGAAGCTAGACCCCCAGTCATTCTCATCTCTCTGAAAACATCTGGCTCTATAGCAAAATTACATTGTAAAAATGATATCACTATATCATTACCAGAAAGCATGCATTGGTTATAATCTAACTTTGAGAGAAACAATCAAATTTCAAGTGTAATAAAAATACTTATATTTAGGCATAGACTTCACATAGCAATTCACTGATGCAAACTGTTTACCAGCATTGCTATTATGGCAGTGAACAGTGGAGTCCACAACTGTTAGCAAGCATACAAAAACATCCTCATGTTGTTTGTGTTCATACAATCTTGAGACAATTAAAGTGGACCATCCAGATGTGTGAGAAGTTTGTAGGAAGCTGATAAGTTAATTCTGCGAGCTTGACAGGCTAACACTTTGACCTAGGTTGTTTTATTTGTTTACAAATTAAAAGCAGCATCTACTCCGTCCAAATGTGACATATGATTCACTTGTAACATAAAACTTTTTAAAGAAGGATTATTTTTTGTCTATTTGCCTCTTTACATAAGCTCAAAGTTTAGTTGATACCGAAGATGACTATAATACCTGGAGGAACATAGCATTAGCATTAGCACTGATCTCAGTGGCAGCTGCTCAGCTGGTGCATAACTCCCTGGAAGTACACAACATATGCTACCAACTTTGCTCATGGGCACAGGACACGTAACATACCGTCAGAGACTAACTGACCTGGGTTCAATGGAACTTGCAACCATAATTAGCTAACACTGCTTTTGGGAAACGCACCCCTGACTTCCCAACTTGTAAATATGAACCTCCCAAGAGAATGTGAATGCACTACTGTATTGCAAACACAGCAGTTTTATTTCAAAGATGAATTAAATTTCTTAATTGTATTGTTTGTTCTATGTTTATCATGCTGCTATCTCCAAATTAGTAATTTACAACCGTGTATGGGTTCAAAGTGTCTAAAGTAATGCTTGGGCCAAGACCTCTGCGTTGTCCTTCACAGCTGCTTCCCTCCAAAACAATTATGAAACACTCTAGGGTTATACATATCGACATTACAGATAGCTATCAAACATTATTAATCACTTCAAGTGAGGACTTCATGCAGAAATGTGCTGGCCAAATTTCTGAGGGCTGTAAGGGTTCTTGCAGTATGTGAACATTTACGATTGCCGTCTGTTTGTCGCTATGTAGTTGAATTAGTTAATTATAGAGTAAATATTTGCTCATTAGAAGTGCTTTGAGACTTGGCATTCTTAGAATGTGTTTATGAAACTTCCAGCCTTCTTTCATCATGTCATGAGCACAGCTGACATTGTTTACTAGAGAGCGTGGGCTACGGGAACACGTGTTGGTAAGAAGGCCGGACCATTTACGGGCTAACCAGACGCAAACAGGAACCCTTTAATCCAAAGAAACTCCCCAAAGGCTTTCCAGAAGAATCTGGATATCTGAAGGATAAAGTCTGGGAAGGTGGACTTGATATTTCCAACCTAGGCTCATTGGAAAAACGTGTCTCTACCTACATTTACAGTGGAAGTGAAGCATGACTGATTTTCACTTTAATAAAAAATGTAAACTTGACTGAATGCTTCACTTCCACTTTAAAACCCTAAACATTTACCTATACATACAATTCAGAAATCTGCAGTTTCCAGATTAAATGAACACAGTAAAACACCAAAAACTGCCGTTCTTTGTCACACAAATTGCGATTACAGAGGAAGATTGTCAATTAGATTATCTTCTTTTTGAACAATACTATATTATGACCTCAAAACACTTGCCATAATACATGATTGTATATTTTATCTATAGATCTATATAGATCTATATATATATATATATATCTATGTGTGTGTGTGTGTGTGTGTGTGTGTGGTGGGTGTAAAAGTGTAAGAATACATTGTATGGCTTTTATAGCATTGTAAAATTGCTTGGTAACACACCTGGTACAGCATTGCTTTTGCACAGTCACAATAAAATAGCCTCAAATCTTATAGAAGCAAGCTAAAATGGTTGGTTAAGCAAATGTGTTTTCATCTTACATTTGCTTATAACACTATCAGTTTAGTGTAGGGTTTAGTGCACTTTTGTTTGTTACATCATTTTTAAACTTGATATAGAATTAACATTTTAGCGCCACTCTCCAAATATTTCCAAAATGCTGTGAGACGTACAATAACCAAACATTGGCAGACTCATGGTCATGTGTTTCAGATAAAACTGAACATGCTTTTAACATCCATTACTGGACATTTGGCTTTGAAAGTGTTGCAACACACCAGGAAGCAACATAATGATGGTACATTTGTACATTTGTAGCTAGCTTATTCCCAGATGATGATGATATAAAAATGTACTAATCTGCCTAGTAGAAAACGGCACACGTTCAGTTTTATTCAAAACAGATGAACGTGAACCTACAGTATAATAAAAATACTGATCATAGTTATAATGATTAAAAAATAAATGTATATTAAATGCATTAAGGCCACCTATTGTAGATTGTTTGAAAATATGGTGCAGTGGTATGACGACTTTAAGACAGAAGTTAAAAAATATAAATACCATTGGAAAAAAAAACTGCTCATATGGTCATACAAATGACCTGAGCCATGAAAAACCTGGCCAATAAAGGTACTTTGTTAAATGAAAAGCACACACTTCATTAAATGCACAGAAATGCCTTCATGCAAAAGGGCAGTTATGTGAGGGAATGGCTTGTATTATTAAGTTGGCTCAGACATTTGTATTCGGTTTGAGAAAAAAGTGGTTGACAATCTTTATGATTTTACATGAGTAGATAGAGCAGGATGTGAGGTTACATTTCATTTTAAAGAGTGCTCAGTGGGAGGATTAGTTTGTTAATGAAGCCTTTGCAAGCAGAACAAAGGAAGCAAATTGGTACTCTAAAACGCTGAGTGTTTTGTACTTTGCAGACACGTCTGTCTTTTGCTAACAAAAGAAGTGCCTAAGCCTGTGACTTTTGTTAATCAATTATTTATTAGCTTAAAAATCACACGTTTTATAATATTCCCAGAAATAAACCAAGGCTTCCATGACTATTCAATGACATGATGCTTATTTTTTCTATTTGTATGGATTTATTTATAAAAAAGCAATTCAACGAACAAAGCCATGGGATACGACCAACATGTTGAAACTTGCAGAAACAAAACAAAAGGAAATCATAGAGAGAACCAGCCTGCAGACCCGCATAATTTATCAAGGTCTCTTAAAATATCACAAAATTTGACCTATTTATGACAAAGCAAGGTTGTAAAATGTCATGTGGTGTGACTCCCAAAAAACATGATCCTTATGAATTAATAACCTATAATATGTGTTACCTTGAAAATGTACTTATTTATTATTACACTCACATGTACTCAAGGTGTTATTTTTCCTTGACGGTTACAACACACGTTTAGAGTCTTTAAATTTAAACCTTTTTTTATGGTACATAAAATGTAAAAGCTATATAAAACCTACAAGGTCTGTGGTGCGGCTAAATGGCACTACAGAGGTTATCGGGAAGTTAAACGTCATTATGCCAAACAGATCAACTCATCTACTCACTAGTAGCTTTCACAGCCTCATTGTGTTCAGAATCAGGCTCTTGCAAACTATACTGACTCAAATATTCAGCGAAAATATTTTTGAAATAAAAACGGATGTCATGAAAGTCATGCAATCATGGTCTTGTTTGTTTATAGCCTATGTTTAGCTTTTTACTTTTTGTGACTGGTATTTAGGCTTGCAAATTCACAGATGTTGTGTTCATTTGTGAAAATTATCATGATGAATAAAACGTGTGACAATCATAAAGTTTTGTTGGTCTAAAATAATCCTTTTGGGTTTTTTTGTCAAGGGAAGATAATGAGCACCTTATGAAATACATGTACATGATCAATAACCAAATAAACAAACAAGAACAAAAGAACATTCTAGAAACCTAGAAAAAACAAAAAACAAACTAAACACAGAATATGAGAACAGGGGTGCATAGAAACAAATTATACCAGCCACATACACAAGTGAGACGTTGGAGGTGCACCAGTAGTTCACATTTGGATATCTCCTTTATCTGACCCATCCATTTCAGGTCTCGGAGTCTCTGTTGAGTTGAGTCTGGTGTGTTTAATTAAGAGTTCAAAAATGTGTAGTGTTTGTCCTGGAACAGGGGTGGGAAACGCAGCCCTATTATATACAGCTTTCCACAATCTGAAATAGAACCTGAAATGCGTCTCTTTCTTAAAGAATTGTGCTCCCATGTTCTTCAATGAAATACTCGTTATTTATTTAATAGATATTTATTTGCTTGTTTGTTACCTCTGTCTCTCTCTGATCCCATGTGGCAGATCGAAGGCAGGAGATATGTGTACCATAGAGATTAAATTGAGATCAATGTAGACTAGCCAAGCATGCCCTTCCTTTTGTTTGTTTATAGTTTTTTATAATTGCATATTTCTGCCAATACAGCTTCCACTGGAAAGCAGCACGCTTTCAATTATTTTGCAATGGCCCTTAATGTTTCATCATCAAATGATATTGGGAATGATAGTGGCTTCGTGGTTCAGCTATCTTTGTTCCTACTCATGCGTATTGCGGTATGATATGTTTATATTTGGAGGGCTCTCAATCAATTTCTCTGTTTCTTGCTGAATATTGCTCTCTCTCATTCTCAAACACACAATCGGTATCAAACTCAGTTTAGGTTGAGTCAACCCAAAATAAAATTGTATCATTTACTCTCCTTCAAGAATTTTACGGTTTAAAAGAAGTATCTTTTGCTCACCAAGGCTGCATTTATTTGCTCAAAAATACATTTAAAACAGTAATACTGTGAAATATTGTTACGATTTAAAATAACCGTTTTCTATTTTAACGTATTTTAAAATATAATTTAATCCTGCAAAGTTAAGGGTTTAAAGGATCACCATGTGTTTAAAATGAAAAATTTAGTAATATTACAATATATATTTTCCCTTTTCCTTTTTGCGGTTGTAGTGTAAAATATTGTGTATGTCCAACTGCTAGGCAATGTGTTTCCCCGACCCCTTCTCTAGAGCTTTTAAAGTATAAATCCCACGCTTTTGACCCCCCCAGTTCAATCTAGAGGTTCTATAGCACCAGTTGGGCACGTTCCCTTTCAGTCGGGCACTCTCGACGTCAGTCGTGACCGACAAATTGGGATCTTGCTTAGAGAGACCAATCTACTTCGAGTGTAAACTAAACGAGCCAATGCACATTGGTATGCGATAATTGCATCCAGGTGCCGCTGATCACAGCATGAGCATAAAAAGGCAGCCGGTGCAACACATACCAGCTTTTCGCTTCGGAGCTGAGCGACAACATCATTCTGCTCCTACCAAACTGCTTCATGTGTGACGAGTCTAGCGCGCTCTAGGGAGCTTCTTGTGTTGGGGGACGGCACTGTGTCGAGTGGGTTGCGCACTTCAGGCTGGCAAACCATGTTGTGCAGACGACAGGTAGGGCTCGAGTGGAAACCTCCACCGCGTCCCGAGCCCTCGAGGTTGTATGATTGGTTTCTCGTGGTGGCTCGCTCTGGTTCTCAGCGCCCCACCTTGGTGCATTTCTTCCCGGAGGTGCATGAGGACCTCACCAGGTCGTGGACGGCACCTTTACCCTGCCCGAAACTGATTTGCTGGATCCTCCTCCCTCACCACCCTCGAAGGGGGTGCAGCTAGGGGGTATACGGCGATCCACCCGGTGGAGCAGTCGGTAGCGATGCAGTTGTGTCCTAAGAAAGACTAATCCTGGAGGGTAAAGCCGTTGCTCCCCTCCCGGGCCTGTAGGTATTCGTCTGGTCTGACCGGCGGTGCTTATACGGCTTGTGGAGAAGCTGCCTCTGCCTTACACGCTATGGCATTACTGCAGGTTCATCAGGCCAAGGCACTGAAGAACCTGCACGAGGGTGGTCATGATCCGGAAGTTCTGAAAGAGCTCCGAACCACTACTGATCGCTCCGATGTGTAGCGTCTGGACCACTCAAACCCACAATATATATTTTGTTAGCTAGATTTCACAAATAATTTGTAACACCCCAGGACGCCGAACAAGACCCTGGTTTCATGGTAACACGATACATTTACAACCTTGTGGAATGCGAGCCGACCACCGCCCACGACTACTTAGCTGCATTCTCCAGAAAAAAAGGGACACAAATGCACAGGAGAAATGGACTTTTCTACTAATTAATTCATAGGAAAACCTTCTTTGAATGAACACCCATTTTCTTCAGGCCATTGTGTATATTATTGCTGTGTTGTATTTAATCTGTTGTATAATAGACTATTTTTATTCATGCTTACGAAAAAACCACTCATTCATATAAGTAACTATTTCATGTCTAGTATCTATGAATTCGCCTTCATATAATCGAAACAAGCGTGTATATTATATGCTGATACCTATGCAACATATTGATGTTCTAAGAATCGGTACTAATTGGTGCCTCAACACTCCAGCGAATTACATATGCAAAATCCCATGCTTACAGACAAAGAGTCATAAAAATACCCAGTATTTCCAACCTCCCGCTTGGGATTTCAGCCTTCCTCATTGGACGAACCCATCTTGAGAGGCGTGAATCTCTGCAGGCTTTAAAAGGCCACACTCCATGTGACCCGCCCCTGTCGGGGGTTCAGTGAGATGCTAAGATGAAGATGTGGGAAAACGCTTCAGGATACCAAAGCATCTGTGCCAGGCCTCTCTTCGGCCTAGTCCTTTTCATTCATCAAGTGACTCTGACTAAAACTGGTTCTTTTCATCAACTAATTACAGCAAGTTCTTGGGGCCTTAAGATTGCATCAGGAATCTTTTTCAGACAGACGCAAGTATCAAACTTAGTCGATTTAATTGATGCATTAAGTATCAGTTAAACCTTTTTACAAAGGTGTGTTTGAACAAAAAATCTGACGTATCCCTCAGGTTTAGATATGCTGAATATGCAAAGTGTTCCATAAAAATTCATTCTTTATGCCTCTTTCTATACTGAGTTAAACTTTAACCCTTTCCCATACCAACTGTATGTGTGTGTGTGTGTATGGGTATGTTAGACCGGCTTAATGTGTTTTTGTAATATGTTAGACTAGTTTAAGTGTATATGTAGTTAATAAAACCTTACTTGCATCACACTTGACGTGTTCATTGTTTACTCATAACCGGAGTCAATAATCGTGCAGATTTACGTTACAAGCTTATAGTATTGTACAGTAAGAAAGTTATTTCCAGGAAATTAACGTTCTTAGAATTGACAAGACGGTTGACACTGAGTGGTCAGCTAAATATCTACAGGGGATCTAAAATATGAATAGTTAATTATAACTAGTCATGGTTAATTATTCATATTTCCCATGAACTGATTAGTTACAAGCGACAGAAGCGTCACCGTGAGTTTTCTGGCGTTCGTGCGATTTGTCCACATGTGGTCCAGGCGAGCACCATCACTGGCGGTGACAGGACAGGAGGGACGCTGAGCAAGTGTGGATGACCTTAATGCCACTGTGTCCCAGATCGGCCTCAGTCGGCAAACGCCAACGTCGAGAGCTTTGCCCAGCAAGTTCTCGGCTGCTCACAGAAGCAGAGATCAGTCATCACATACTGCCCCGGGGGCAGCTGCTGCCTCCACCTGTTCTGAGCCGCTCGTCGCCGAGGGACCAACTGTTTTTCGTCAACTCCCGCACAGATCTGCAGGGCAGCCTGAGCAAGCGACGCCGTGGAATGGGCGGGTAGGCCGGCTGCCTCACACGTCCAGGCCCCGTCAACCGGGCGGTGAGCGGAAAAAGTAAGAAAAAGAAGAGCAAGAGGACAGGGAACAGGCGACCCAGAGAGGGAGGAGGCTCTTGGGGGGATGTGAAGGCAACCTATCACTACCCCGGAGGAGGGCAGGGTGGAGAATCTGTAAAATCTCGACGAGAGAGCGTTTTTCTCTGTCCCTGGGTCCCAGGAGGGCAAAGAGAGTTGCGGATGGACCACCACCGGATCACACTCATCCTCCATCGCCAGCAGGCAGCAGCGGCGGGCGGTTCGAGAGCGTCAACAAAGGCCCTACTCACGCACCCTCTGCCAAACTGTAGAACCAGGTAAGCATTGTTGGAGTTGGAGCGAAGGCCGTCTCCCTCCACCCTTAAAGTCTATGTCACTGCGATTGCTACTAACCATGACCCCGTGGAAGGGAAGGCGGTAGGTAAGCATGATCTGGTCATCAGGTTCCTTAGGGGGGGTGAGAAGGTTAAATCCTCCCCAGACCCCCTCTATACCATCTTGGGACCTGTCTCTAGTGCTAAAATCACCACAGCAGGACCCATTCGAGCCTTTGCATTCAGTTGAACTAAAGTTTCTTTCATTGAAAACTCTACTCCTGCTTGCACTGGCCTCAAGAGGGTAGGGGACATTCACACGTTTTCGGTCAACGATGTGGCGTGCCTAAGTTTGGTTCGGCTGACTACCAGGTAACCGCGGCACATGCCGGCCTATGTGCCAAAGGTTACCACTACTCCCTAAGGATCAGGTGGGAGCTGCACAAGCTCTGCACATGGAGAGGCAGACCCAGCCTAGCTTTGCTTTGTCCAGTAGGAGCCTTGATAGATACGTAGGAGGACAAATTTAGGACTCAGACCAGCTCTTGTATGTTACAAGGCCGGAAGAGGGGAAAAGCCGTCTCTTAGAAGAGGATGGCTGGATATTGGATGCCATCACCCTGGCTTATCAGACTCAGGGTGTGCCCTGCCCGCTCAAGTTACGAGCTCTCTCTACTAGGAGGGTTGCATCCTCCTGGGCGCTGGCTCGTAGCACCTCACTGACAGATATTTGTAGAGCTGCAGGCTGGGCAACCCCCAACACGTTCGCTAGACTCTATAGCCTTTGTGTGGAGGCGGTATCCTCCTGTGTTCTCACCTCAAATGGGTCGAAGCACTGAGAGGCCCGGTTTAGTGTCGGTTGCTAAAACCACTAAGATGCAGTTTGTAATGTAGACCATGTGGAGCTCCGCATCCCCTAGGAGACAAGAAGTGCGCGGAACGTCAGGTGGCCAGAAACGGTAGAGGGCTGGGTTCCATATGTAGAGGACTAAGTGGTTCCCATATGTGTAAAGTCCACGGTATAGCCTCAAAGCCCGTGTTTCCCCGGCAGACTTCTGCCTTTCCAAGAGGGTTACAATCACCTTAATTTCACATAGGCACATAAAGGATGTCAATATGTCGTGCTTATATGTGTGCTCCGAAACCTCCTTTTGGGAAGGAGGGGCTTCCGCAACTTCCCGTTCGCAAGTGGAACGGTAAGTTTTCCCAGTTGTTATCCGGTCTCACTGAGTGGGTTTAGGCTATGACAACAGTGACTGGCGATTGTTGCGATCCCCGGCAACATACAAAGGGGCGCGAAGAGTCTCACACCGGAACTGGATGAGGGCAGCATCATGTGCTTTTGTAGGAATCCCAATTGTCGCGTCACCGAGTGCGTTGCGGGAGTGGACCAACTGAAGGAGAAAGTCTCGGTAACGTGTAAAAAAACCCCCCCTTCGGGTTTTTTTTTTTTTTTTTTACCCTGAGGAGGGAATGGAGACGTCAGGGTCGGCGCCACAGCTCCTGTACCACCGTGAGCGGCCGGGTCACTGGCTCGGCTCCTCAGCGAAAACCTGTGATAAGCGGCAGCTGGATGCAATGTTCGCATGCCAATGTGCATTGGCTCGTTAGTTTACACCTGTCAAGTAAGTCAAGTAACCTTTTATTTATATAGCGCTTTTAACAATACAGTTTGTGACAAAGCAACTGAACAGCATTAATTAGGAAAATGTGTCAATAATGCAAAGTGACAATAATAAACAATCCTTTTTCAGTTAAAGGCAGTTCATCATAGAATTCAGTGATGTCAACATCCAGCTCAGTTTAAATAATATCTTTGCAATCATGTCAACGATAACGCTGGAAATGAAGTGTCCCCAACTAAGCAAGCCAGAGGCGACAGCGGCAAGGAACCAAAACTCCATCGGTGACAGAATGGAGAAAAAACCTTGGGAGAAACCAGGCTCAGTCAGGGGGCCAGTACTCCTCTGACCAGACGAACCAGCAGAAGGAAAAAAATCAATTAAAGATGTAATCAAACAGACGATGAAAACTATTAACGGTAATTATTATATGATGCAATCAAACATAGCAAAATGTGGTAGTTTCGGTGTGTTGTTTCAGGGTTGGCTTCATCTGAGGTCCTCTGAGGGGTTGGCTACATCTCTATTCTCAGGTGTTCTGGATCCAGACTGAAGCTTGTGTAAATCCTAGTTACGGCAAAAAACAGAGAAACAAATACAAACATAATTAGCGTAGCTGCTGTTCCAACCAAGCAAAAATGATTTGTTTAACCCAAACTAACGAATAATAATGTGCATTTGATGAGATATAACTGCAGTAAAAGATTATGGCTGCAGTAAAAGATTATGAGATGCATTATTTGAATGCTTGGCCAAAGAGGTGTGTCTTTAATCTAGATTTAAACAGAAAGAATGTGTCTGAACCCCGAACGTTATCAGAAAGACTATTCCAGAGTTTAGGAGCCAAATGCAAAAAAGCTCTACCTCCTTTAGTGGCCTTTGATATCCTAGGTACTACCAAAAGTACAGAATTTTGCGACCTTAGGGAGCGTAATGGATTGTAGCATGATAGAAGACTAGTTACAGGAGTTAAACCATTTAGGGCCTTATAAGTAAGTAGTAATATTTTGTAACTGATACGGAATTTAACAGGTAGCCAGTGCAGAGACTGTAAAATGGGGGTAATATGATCATATTTTCTTGAACTGGTAAGGACTCTAGCCACTGCATTTTTGACTACCTGCAGCTTGTTTTTTGAAGATGCAGGACAACCACCTAGCAGTGCATTACAATAGTCCAGTCTAGAGGTAATGAATGCATGAACTAGCTTTTCTGCATCAGAAACAGGTATCATGTTTCGTAACTTGGCAATGTTTCTAAGATGGAAGAATGCCGTTTTTGTAACATGGGAAATATGATTTTCAAAAGACAAGTTGCTATCTGATATAACACCCAGATTTTTTGACTGTAGAGGAAGTAACAGTAAATCCGTCTAGTTGCAAATTGTAATCCACGAGATTCGGCGTACTGTCTTTTGGTCCAATAAGTAATATCTCTGTCTTATCCGAATTTAATAGGAGAAAATTATACTTTTACATTTTTAACACACTCTGTTAGCTTAGATAATTTAGAAGTTGCATCTGGTCTTGTTGAGATATATAGTAGAGTATCATCAGCATAACAGTGGAAAATAATCCCGTATTTCCTAATAATATTAACAAGTGGCAACATGTATATCGAAAATAGCAGAGACCTAGGACAGATCCTTGTGGCACTAAAAATATTTTACTGGTGATAATTGAGATGAAAATGAACAAGGTGGTAGCGATCGGAAAGGTAGGATCTAAACAATCTTAAAGCCTGCACTTGAATACCTGTATAGTTTTGTAATAGATCTATGAGTATGTCATGATCTATAGTATCGAATGCAGCACTAAGATCAAAAGTAAAAAACTAGCAATGAGACCAGCCCTTGGTCTGACGAGAAGCAAGTCATTTGTAATTTTAACAAGTGCAGTTTCTGTGCTATGGTGGGGACTCTAAGTAGATTGGTCTCTCTAAGCAAGATCCCAATTCGTCGGTCACCGACGTGACGTCTCTGTTCCCTCCTTCAGGGAACGAGGGTTGCAAACGTGACCGAGACGGTCTGTGTGGCATTGTCCGGTGGCTCGTTCGATAGCTCGCTCGCTCAAATATTATCTGGTTTCTGGAAGACGGTGGTGTGCATGCACATCATCTAAAGCCTTGCACAACATCCGCTGCTTTGCACAGTACAAGGCTTCAGTCACCCTGAACAGACAATCTTATGTGTAGCACAGTTCAGATCTTCATAAAAGCAGCAGATGTGAGGTGAATATAAATAAATTTACATCAGCAGGCTGAAAATTTACTTTAAATGCCAGAAAAACCCTGAAAATGGAATATACTGTAGCTCAAAAGTTTAAACATCACTACCTTTTTGAAAAAAAGGGCTTCATTATATTGGATGTGCACTTCAAATATTTCTTGAAAGTTTATTTATTAATCACTTTATTTCTTTTCAAAAACTGTACTTGCAGACAATATAAATGAAAAAAAGGCCACTTAAGTGTACTTAAAGAGAGACACTTTCATGACTGTTTCTTAACATACTGTACTCGAGTAGACTTTTATTTTAATGTCAGATTTGAACTTTTATCTTATAGTACATTTTAAATAAACGTTTTAAGAATCTATTGTTGTGCTTTAACGAAGTACACTTATTTTCATGTGTTGACAAGCACTAAACCACATGTTAAGTACTTGATTATAATGTTAACTGTAGTGTGTGATTCAGTATTACATTTAGTTAATATATTTTAAATGTACTAAACTGCATCTTTATCATTACAAATGTGTAATTAGAAATCTATCTAAATACATGACATACAAGTTTCCATAGAAATTACATTAAATTGTATTTTAGTTTGCCATAAATAACAGTACATTTTAACCATAGGTACTATGGAAAATATAATCATGAAATTACATATAAAGATGTACTTAAATGGATAGTTCAACCAAAAATGAAAATTGTGTCATTAATTACTCACCCTCATAAGACCTTTGTTCATCTTCAGAACACAAATTAAAATATTTTTGATGAAATCTGAGAGCTTTCTGACCCTGCATAGACAGCAACGCAACTTTTTTTTAAAAAAAAAAAAAACCCCCCCACGTCAAGGCAAACAACCTGTAAGCACTTGCTTAAAAAAAGATGAACAACATGAGGGTGAGTAATTAATGACAGAATTTTCGGTTTTGGGTGAACTAACGCTTTAAGTCCTACTTAATCATTAAACATTTAAATGCATTACATTTTAATGTTTTTTTTTTCATTTAATTGCAATTAACATTCAAGTAGGTTTCAGAAAACATTACATTCTTAAGTATATTATTTTAAAGCATATTATTTCAGTAATAAGTACTCTTTTTGTCACAAGGGTAGCTACTCTATGTCCACTTGTGTTCTAATGATGACATAATTTTCATTTTTCTGTGAGCCATGGCTTTAATTAAACGGTTTTGCACCTGTTTTCCTAAAGTTTCTTTCTAAAGAAATGCTCTGATGTTCCCAGTCAGTGCGTCAAGTCATTCCTCTGATAAACTCAAGTTCAAGTTCACATTATTACAGTAAGTGTCAGTAATTTTCCCATCATCTGTGTGTTCACACTGAGACAACCTGCATTAATTTACCGAAATTACTTGCAGATGAAATGTAGGAGGAAACGACATGTTTGTTATGTCTTCATGTGTCAGATGCTGAATAATTAGTTCCTAGAAAGTGCTCAACATTTTCATCACAGAATGAAATGGTCGACTTGTTAGCTGCTTTCTGCACAAAATATCAAATCAAAGGTTGTTTGATTTTGGAGACTAGTAAACAACATACTGAGGCTGTCCTGAGAGGATGATCATTTTTGATTCTTTTTTTTTGCATGTATTTGGCTGTTCTCCAATGCTCAATATACTCCAGGCAGATTATTTAAATCTGTTGAATGCGGCCCGTGGAGTTTAATTTAATGCTTGGAACTAGTAGATTGTATATAGCTTCCTTCTAAAGTGTCAGACACTGATTTGGAAATGTCTATTACTGACAGACAGACATAATTTAGCTGGAATAAGTCACAGATCAAAGTAAAACAAATGTAATTGTTCATTATGCAGCAGTTTATGTATTGTGCTTAGAAAATGCTTTTGATAGCTCCAGACCAAGGGAAACCTACTTAAGTCAGGATAATGAGAAATTCATGTCACGGAAAAAAAAGAAGAAAAAAAAGTACAAAACAATTGCAATTGATGGCTTCGTTGGGTTCATAATTACAAAAAAATTAAAAATAAATAAAAATAAATAAAAAACTAATAATAATAATAACAATAATAATAATTTCCCTAATCTGCCTGTCATGCGTTTTGGCTTAATGATCAACTATTCTGTAGCGTTGCCAATTTACTGAATTAATTTAGAATGAGTAAGAAGCAAAATTATCTTAATTTGGGGACATTTATTTATTTAGTCATCAATTACTATTTCAGAACATTGTCTCGGACCATGATTTGATGTCCAATATAATTTGGATCATGAAGCAAACTAATTGACAAACATTGGTTTAGAAGCTGAAGCCTATTTCATTAAATTATGTAGATCGCCTTAATGGGATAGTTCACGAAAACTAAGATATTATGAAGAATCTTGGTAACCAAACAATTGATGGTAGTCACTGATTTCCATAGAATGGATAAATGTTTTTGGAAGGATGAGAAAATCCCTTAAAATGGAAAGCCGGAATAACATGCTTTGTAGTCTTGTGAGTAAATCCAAAGCATTTATTACATTTTGCAAACGAGAGATATGACAACTGAATGCACAAAAGATTGCCACAATCCTGCTGTCAAGGTCTTACGTCTTAAGATGTTCTCAAAGCTTCTGTCAGGGAGGAATTGTAGATTTTGCATGTGCTGTCCTGGAGTAATACGTGCGCCAGTGTTTTATATTCGAAAGAACCCAAAAATACCTTGAAACCCACTTGACAGATAAAAAGTTCTCAGAGACATGTGTGCAGTGAATAATGTTTGCATTGAAGAAAAACTGCATTGAAGTATACAGTTCATCTTCTCCCATTCCCCATCCTCTATTATTTCCTGTCGTATCTTCAGCCAGTCCAAATTCACACTGAGTCTTTCACCTAGGGCATGGATGTGTCTCCGTTCGTGCAAATAACCGGCCATATTCCTGTCTCCATGAATAATGCTGCTCTTTCTGCCAGAAAAGAGGGCTGTGACCTTCCAAACTATTCTTTGTTCTTCTCCTTTTTCTGTCTTCTCTCTCTTTGCCTTCCACCTTTTCCCAGATGACGAATCTTCCCCTCAGTGAGCATTTAAAGAAGACACCTGATTGGAAAACAGCCACCGGACTGCCAGGGAAAAAAATTATTTTGAGAGTGAGTGAGCGAGATTTTCACATCATAAAGGCATATGGCGATAATGAGGCCAGAGGCAGAGCAGGATTTCAGACGTCAGATCACCAGCTCACAAAACGCCAAGACAAATCTCAATCACCGCTTGACATTAATGCTTGTCATAAACTCGATTTTTACTCGATTTTTTGCGAAAGTTGCCACCATGATTCAGGGTTGCTAGGATGTTTTGAGTGAAACTTTAGCAGAAAGTGTCTTATTGTTGCTAGGGAAATGCTATTTGGTTGCTAAGGTAAGCTCTTCTGAGTGAATGCTGTCTTCAAGGGCTGGGTAAAAAAAATATAGATTTTTTGATGTGTTAGGGTTTCTAGGGCAGTGCTGAATTTCAACTTTCTCATTAATTTGAACATACTTGCTTAGGTGTTCTGGGTGGTTTCTAAGCCAGCGTTATGCTTCTAAGGTGAATTTTAGCTTACTGCTGTTTGGTTGTTAGGGAATTGCTATGCATTTTAGCATGTTGCTATGTGGTTGCCAGAGTGTTGCTGTTTTGTTGCTAAGCTGTTCGGGGTGGTATCTAGGGCAGCACTATATGCTGCTAAGGTTGTCTAGGTGAATTATAGCTTACTGTTGTTTGGTTGCCAGAGAATTGCTTTGTGGTTGCTAGCGTATTCTGATTGGTTGCCATGGCATTGATATTTATTTGCTAAGGTGTTTTGGGTGGCATCTAATAGAGTGTTATGCTGCTACGTTTTTTGTTTTTTTAAGTGATTTTTAGCTTACTGCTATTTGCTTGCTTGGGAATTGCTATGCATTTTAACATTTTGCTCTGTGTTTGCTAGAGTATTATAGAGTATCGGCGGTTGCCAGCGTATTGCTGTTGTGTTGCTAAGGTGTTCTGTGTGGTTTCTAGAGCAGTGCTAAGGTTTTCTAGGTGCATTATAACTTACTGTTATTTGGTTGCCAGGGAATTGTTTTGTGGTTGTTACGGTATTCTGGGTGGTTACCAGTTGGTTGCTGTTTCATTGCTAAGGTGTTCTGAGTGGTTTAGTATATACTATAGTATTGTAGTATAGTGCTAGTACTTTGATTGTTAGGGTGTCCTGGTTGGTTGCTAGGGCTTGGGTCCCTCCTTCAGTGTGAGTTCATAAGATTTTCTGGCTGTTTTATCACCGACCAGATGATTTCACAAATATGCTCCTTTGCAACTTTGTAAAATCTGGACTAACCATGAAACAAATACAGTCAGATAAACTTTTAAGCAAGGTCAGGTGAAGGTAATTTTGTGGAGCAGATCAGGCAGCTCTTCACTGCTTATTTGGCACTATATTTCTCTCCTATCTTCTCTCCTACAGTCACATCAAACCCTAAAATGGCAACAACAACAGCCGTCCTCATTGTTGGCTAGGCTTATCTCTGCCTGTCCTTGCCACTCACACAAAAACCCAGTGTTTAGAGTGCACTGGATTGGGCTGTCAGCTTCCATAATTTAGTCATTTACCCAGCGTGCTTGCTGACTTTTCTAGACTGAGGTGGAGGTTCGGTTTATACAAAGACACAGGTGGCATTATGTAGCATGGCGTGTTGCAGCATTCATGAGAATAAAATGGAATCGAAATATAGACGCGTAAACCAAGCGTGTGAGCTCTGCCATTCACGACAGACACAAACACGAGGCCCTGGGATTTAAGCGTATCCTTGTGGGGTTTGCACTCATTCTTTCATACTTTAATTCAGCAACAAACAATGGAAATTCAGGTAGCCATTTTGTTTACATAGAGTATTTATTTATTTTGCCTTCAAAACCGCTCTTTCAAACTTGTTGAGAACCTTTTTGCGTTCTGTGCTCACTGAAAAAAAAACTTTTATCTCAGCATTCACAGCCCTTGGAGTCTTCAAAATACCAAGTAAATGACCGCTGAAAGAGATATTGCAAACATTCGGGTTTGCAAGCATTCGAGGAGTCATTGTAGTCAAGAATTTGGCGCTCGTAATGGAACAGGGGATGGAAATAACAAAGATATGATTTCATAATACAGCAAATGTCAAGCTCTATAAAATGTGCAGTAAATTTGAAAGGCAACATATGGTCATCTTGAGAAACAGGCAAGACTGCATAATTACTGAAATCTAAGACTGGCGGCTATCGATTAGACCCACACTATCAGAAAAGATCAGCAGGTTGGAGCAAAAATCATCAGATGCCAATCAGAGAGACAGGCACCAGGAGTGCGCTTGCATGGCTCAGCTCCATTGATCTCACTGGACTCGTGCTGCTACTACAACAAGATCTTAGTGATTGTAAGAGCTGTGGGTGAAAGTGATCGAAGTGTAAAAAAGATCAATTGATCGGAGTGCTCCGTTTTTTTTTTTTCAAATCTGAAACTAAATTGTGTAAGTAAGTGTAGTTAGAATGTGCCGCCTTAATTACAGTGCTTGTAAGGGTATTGATTTTTCTCAACATTCTGGTAAGGGTGTGTTCTAAACCTTTAACCATAATTATTAACACCCTGCAATTAATTCAGCCTGGACCACTAAACTCAACTCCATTTAAACCCTTCTGTTAAACCTTTGTATCCTTTTTAAAAAAGTAAGGTTCGTTTTAAAAAAAAAATGTAATTGTTGGTGTAAAACAGTTTACTTGATTATGATACTTAAGTACTATTTTGGGGAATTTGTTTTTACACAAGTGCTACTTAAAAATAATGTACTTTAATGTAATTGTATTTTCGAAGAAAAACAATACTAATACAAATACAATAACAATAAAAAAATCTATAAAGAAAAGGAATAAAACATAGCATATATAAACCTTCAAGACAGACCTTTTATGAGCTCTGAGGCTGAGAGATATGCTTATAAGTCAATGTGATATATTATATTTATTTGTTTATTTATTTATTTTTACATCAAAATCAATTGGTTAGCGTTTACTGTCAATACACTGTGAATGAATGAATATAATTGCAATTTAATTATAAAATGTCAAATTCTTTGTAAATAATTATTGATGTTCTTACCAGGTAGTGGATTTGTGATGTTGTTACATAATTTGCTAATTAATTAATCACATATCAGTATTTGCAGACAAAAACAACCAAATATCTCATTGTTTTTGCAGACATAAGCAATAAATAGGTATCACAAAAAGTAGCTTTAAAAGTCAATATACAGTAGTATGTTTTAATTCTATATCATTAACCTTTTTTTATTTATTTATTTTTTGTTTTACTTTTACAGTCCACAGCAACAGATTTTGATCAGTTTAGATTGTCAGTGTTTCAGAGGTAGATTTAGCGGCTGTTAACTCAACATGTTCTTGTAATCTATCCGGAATACATTCATGGCCTCTGCATCACATCTCATTGTTTAAGGGCCATTTAATTACAATGTGTTTTTGTGGTTTATTGCACTGATTTTTAATTGTTGTTCTATATAAACATGCACTGGGTGGATGTTTTTGACCTCTGCACCGCAAAATGCGGTGAATGGGCTGTGTTTGGTTACAAACCACTGGATGCATACGAAACAAAAAAATCTTTTTGTGTCTGTCTGACAAAACATTTCATACAATTCATTCACTTTGTATAAAGACAATGATTCAAAATACTTAAACCTCTCCTCTTTCACATTATTTTTTTGCAATTTTACTACTTTTTTAATTGAGTACAATCTTTGCACAGTATAGGGTCTTGTCCAGGGGTGTTAAATACAGTTTCTGGAGGACCACTGTCCAGGGCTGCGTTGTCACCTGCAGGACAAACTTTATTCAAGTGCAATGTGATTATAATATAAAGTTTTGATTGTACTTTGTTGTAACTTATTACCGTTTTTTTTATGAATTATAAAGACATAATTGAAAAAGGTCCGCAGCCAATCGAATAAAGCGCAGTATGTCAACTTACTCGCCATTGGAAATAGTACAAGGAAGCAGCATCGTGGGGGTTGGAGGATGCACTGACGTGCCCCGGGTAAACAGTATTATGATATCTACCATCTAGATTTTTTATGTATAAAGTATTAATTATGGCTATCATAGTATTGTAAGAGAAAAACTAATCTATATAATATAAAATAATATAATTATAATATAATATAATATAATATAATATAACCGAGTGTCTGGAAGCGCATAGGTTAACATTTCACTAAACAAGTGTGCTTCTCGATTACAAGCATTATTAAGGAGGATCATGTCAGCACCTGAAACAAAACGACAAACAAATAGCGACTCCTAAGTAGCACTTAAAGGTGACATATCATGAAAATCTGACTTTTCCAGGTTTTAAGTGCTATAATCAGGTCCCTGGTGCATCTACCAACCAAGGAAACATGAACAATATTAACCCAGTAACTTTGTTTTGGTAAGCCTTTTTCTGCAAGTGTCTGAAAAAAACGAGCGTGTCTGATTTCGCTCCCCTAGTGACATTACAAAGGGATCTCATTATAATATTACCACACCTTAATCTGTAAATTTCCACCCACGACGCCGTCATTTTGATTTCACAAGCGACAATGGTGTACCAGCTCTAATGTCATGGCGAAAGTTTGAGCAAAACATGCTAACTGTTCTGTCTTTGGCTGCACAGACGAGCACAGAACACTATTTACAGTCTCAGCCTCAGAGGAGACAAGAGAGCAGTGATTTTGATTTATGTACTGTAGTATTGATTGGTGCACACATGATATTAAGCTTTAGCGTTAGTTCTGGCAGGTCACATCAGTCAAGCTCGCATCAGCTGACTCTCAGGTGATCCCATCTACCTATAGGAATATGACACCTATCTACGCATTCATATATAAGGTCCCTCAGTAATATCAGCAGTTTTCGCATTGCTCAATAACTAATTAAATGGCAAATTCGGCAGGCAAAACACCATCATCACTAGGAATCGGAAATTTAGAGAAGTGGAATTCGTTTCCCCAATGGTCTCACCTCGATTGATTCGGAAGTGACTGAGTTCCCTTACGAAAAATAAGATTATTCAAGTGTGCTATTAGTATACTAAAAATAGGAAAGTATACTTTTAATCTACTTTTTATGTACTTCTCAGAAAAGGGCTTTATGTACTTCTCAGAAATATACTTAAAATGCCATTTAAGTATACTTGACTTATACTTAAATAGTCTAAATATATTTTAGCTATAATTTTGCTCCTAGAATCTGTGTTTTCATTTTTATACTGTAGGGGGCGCTAGTACACTTTTTCTGTACAGAATTTCCAAAAAACACAAGTGAAGAAGAAACCGAAACAACAGATGGTTCCACTGTCAGGGTTCTGTCACTTCGGTCTAGTGTAATTCATAGTTGTGACAGAGCCCTGACACTAGTGATGTCAGCGTTTCATGTGAGCGTGCGGATTAGAGTGTGCTGGAGTTTGCGCTCTAGTCTGCGTGTACTGTTTCATGTTGGAGTGTGGTGTTCGGATCCCGGCACTCATATCTTGTTGAGTTTTGTTTTCATGTCGGTGTTCGGACACTCGCGCTCCATGTTCTGTTTTGTTGTGGGAGCGTGTGGTCTCGAGTTCGCTCGGCCGTGCGCTTTTCTGTCCACGTGTGTTGTGTTTTGTGATGCACGCGGTTTGTGTTCAGCCGCGTGTTTTTCTTGTTGTTTTGTGTGAACACGCGGCTTATGAGTTTTAGCTGCGTGTTCGTGTCTTTTGTTCTTGCACATGGCTTGTGATTTGTTTTGCTGGCCATGTGCTTGTGTTGTTTTGTGTGAGCACATGGCTTTTAGTCTTTGATTCGGTGTGCCATGTGCTAATGTCAATTGTCTTGACTCCTCCCATCTTGTTACCTGATTATTAATTAATTTGCCCCACATGTGGTCCCTCATTACCCTCATTTGCTCTCCATTTATTCTCCTTGTGTTTGCAGTCGTGGGTCAGTTCGTCATCGTCAATCCCTGGATGTGTCCAGATCCTCCCTTGCCTTGCCTTGTCTTGCCTTGCTGCATTGCATTGCTTGCCAGCCGTTTTCAACCACGGGGTAGTTTTGGTGTGGTGGTTTGTTATTGTATACCAAGTTAAAACCTGTTTCTGCAATACGAGTCCTCGCTCCATCCTCTACCCTTAAAACGTGACATACCACATGTATTCAACACGTCATCCGACATATTTTTAAAAACAGTATCAAAACTATGTAACATTATGTAATAAAATGTCGACCAATGAAGAGGTGATAATGACTGTCAAGCTTTGGGTTGTTGATCGACTTTATCTACGTTTTGATTATTATTCTGGATCCAATTCATAGTCTTTTTTCAGCTTTTTGTTCAAAATGGTGTTTATTTCTTTATTTTTTATTTATGAAACTTATCCACATGCAAGTGTTTAAAAAAAAGATAAAAGACTGCATGAAGCTAGAATAAAATGTTTTTTTGTTTACAAGCAGATACCCTGCTCTTTCTTTTTGTGTTTTTTTATGTTCAGATATTTATATAACAAAAAAAATGTTTACAAATTAATACCTAAATAGGGACATAGTAGTATACTTAAAGTATGATGTAAAGTTCACTTAAAGAAAACTTACACGAGTATACTTGCAGTATACAACTAGTATAATATAAACTATCAGTATTCATATAAGTTCACTTAGTATAGTTGCAGTACAAGCTAAAAAAAAATGTATGTAAACTAGTTGTGTACTCAGTGTTTACTACTGTTATACTTAAAGTATACATTTATATACTACAAAGTGGGCCAATTTAATCCCAAGGAGTATTTAAATAGTACACTTACAAGTATACTACTAGTACACTTATATCTGTATACTTACTACATAAAGTATACTTAAAAATATACTTGAACTTTACTTAAGTATACTTACTAAAATAAACTTGAAGTATACTACTTTTTGGTAAGGGTTAGCATTAATTCACGCATCTCTACATTATTGTCATGGACTCCACGAGTTATGTGACTGACTCAAGAACAAGTTCAGATGGGAACTTCATCCCCAAGAAGGATATCAAGAGATCAAGCATCCACTTCACAGCTGCTATGTTTCACTCTCTCGAACGTCTTCACAAGCTAAGTTCCATTTAATGCTCTCAGGTTATCTGCAACATGCATGTTGCTAAGGCTATCCATGTTGTTTAGGCTCATTTAGTTGTTTTCAGTTAAATGCTTGTGCTAGTTTATGCGAATGTGTGGTACTTATCTGTTGTCACTGGCAACATGCTTGTCGTTGCAATATGCTGTGCTTAACGGGGGCTCTAATGTCATTTCATGCATTCTGAGTTATTTACACTGATAAGAGTTGGATTCTTATGTGCGCGCGCAATCAGCGAGTGTTTCTTCCATGGTTACGGAAGTCATCGGCAGCGCTGCAGTTACTTGCTCGAGAAGACTAGGCTGTTCGAGAGGAACTTCACTAGCCTGCCTCCGGCCGGAGAAAGTAGCTACTTGCTCCTGGTAATGACGCTCTCGCAGTGTTTGCATACTCTGATGAAGATGAAGTACACTTAAATGCAATATTTGTTAAATACACAGACGTTTCAGAAACGGTTTCATAAAGCAACAGAAACACTTTTATATACTATTTAAAGCAGCACTATGTAACTTTTTCTGTGTTCAAAATCTGCCAAATGTATTATAATGAGGTGAGTACATCATGAATTCATCTTCCAAACCGCGTTTTTGTTTTATTCCGAATCACTACGGTACACTTATAATAAGTACTTATATTGTAGCCTGGTCGGGTCGTCACCGCTGCGGAGTAACACATACCTGTGTGAATCGCCATAGACATAAACTTAGAGAAGTAGCTCCGGTTGGAATGTCTTCCGCGGGATGTTTTGCAGTTCGGTTTATTAACGCTAGAGGCCAAAGTACATGGCGCTTTAATACAGCGCCATCTGTTCAAGAATAAATTTCAATGTAAATATATACTATTTAAATATTAATAAAGTGGGGGTATATATGCTTTTATCAGTGTTTTTTGAAACGTGACTCAACATAACAGTGTGACTACACAAAAATGCTTTTACTGTTATAAAAACACAGATTTGTGAGCATCATTGGAATTGAATTGTTATAATAAGCACACAACACACGTAGTGCTTGTCATCACAGAATCTAACCAACTAGAATAAAGTGTATCGTCATCAAGGCTTTCACAGTAGGCTTGTTTGAGATGAGCAAAATTGTCTCCAGGTTACGTATATAACCATGATTCCCGAAGGGGAAGACGCTGCGTCGAAACGCTACGGGAACGCCTCCAGCATGACCACGCTCTGAATCACATACGTAATCAGTCCAGTGATGGGCGAGATGTCACGGGCGGGGTAACGTAGCGACCAGGAAGTATAAAAGCACGTGCGGTGAAACCGGTGTCAGCTTCTAGGAGTGAAGCAAGCGCTGGCAGGGATGCCGAAAGTATGGCCCTGAGACGCAGCGTCTCATTCCCTTCGGGGAACCATGGTTACATACGTAACCTGGAGACGTTCCCCTTCAGGAACTCGAGGTGCGTCAAAACTCTACGGGTACGAGAATGCCCAAGCCTCCATACTTGCAAATCCCTACCTAGTGTGGAAGAGCACAACTAAGGTGAGAGAAAAGGGAGCCAGGAAGGGTAAAGTAGAGCGGGGCCACCGTCCGAAGGCCAGCTTCGGAAGAGTGAGCCTGACCCCCGGAAAGAGGGGGCATCAGAGGGCTCAGGTATGGAATAGCATAATGATCACAGTAGCAAAGATTCTCTGGCAGAGGCCTCGGCCTCAGCGCACGTGGAGGAAATGTGGGAAAGAAGAGGCTGTCTTTCCACTGAAGACCACCGAGAGGGGCGTGGTAGGTCGCAATGGCCACCACGAAGACCTCTAGGGTGGAGTGGGTCAACCCTGTGGATAAAAAGGCCTGCAGGAACTCCAGAACTGTAACAAACGGGCAGTTAGCTGGGTCGGGCCGGCGGTCTCCGCAGAACTACAGTTTCCTCATAGAGGGAGCTCTAGATGGAAGATGGTCTCAACAACCTCGGTTGAGAGACCAGAAGCTATGAGTTGTGCCTCCTCAGAGGCCACACCCACAGCTCCGGGCGGTGGCGCGCCCTCCGCCTGTGAGAGAAGATCTCTCCTGACGGGAATCTCCCAAGGAACGCCGTCGAGGAGAGACATCAGGTCCGAGAACCATACTCGGCCAGCCAGAACGGGGCTACTAGCAACAGACGGACCCCGTCCTGGCGCACTCTCTCCAGAACTCCCGGGAGCAGAACAATTGGGGGAAAGGTGTAAAGACGAAGCCTCGGCCACGTCTGTACATGGCATCCAGCCCCAGTGGAGCTGAATTATTCAGATGTGAGAGAACCAGGAGAGGAACGTTGTGCGATTATCATCTGAGTCGCAACAAGTCCACCTGGCTGCGCAAAGATCTCCAAGTCTGCTTCACCTCGGGGTGCGGCATTATTCCCCGGGCATCGGCCTGCCTGGACAGGAGTCGCCCCAAAGTATAAAATACCACTGCGTGTTGTCGATACGCACCCACACTAGCGATCTCTAGGCAGGGAGGAACGTGTTTCAAAGCTAGACAACACGTCCCAGCATCTTCCAGTCAACTTATGCACCATCATGACTGCTCCCAAACGGTGAATGAAATGATGCATCCGGCGCTAGCTATGCGGCGACCAGGAGTCCCAAGCACCAGGCCATGGGACATAAGATCAAGGTTTCCTTCACATGTCTAAGGCACGTAAACACCGCCGCTGAGACCTTGGCATTGAGAAGCAGGCTTCCCTCGGGGTGAAACACTTGGGCTTCAGCCACCACTGTAGGGGTCTCATGTACAGCAGGCCAAAAGTAACCACATTGGACGCGGCTGCCATCAGACCCAGCAGTCTGGAACTGCTTGACGATGAGTGACCGGCCCCCTTCACAGCTCGCGATGAAGGATCAACTCTTCTTTTTTGATCCGAGCAGGGGACATACGTGCCTGCATCGTGGTCGAATCTCACACCACGCCCAGATAAGTGGTTCTCTGTACTGGAGAAAGCACACTTTCCTTGGCGTTAAGTCTTAACCCCAGCTCTTTCGTGTGAGCGAGAACGACATCTCGATGTCGAACTGCCATCCACTCTGATTGAGCTAATATCAACCAATCGTCGATGTGGTTGAGTCGTGAAAGTGTGGGGTGAGAGTGCAAGGCCAAAGGAAGAACTCAGTGTTTGTAAGCTTTTTCCCCCAAAAGCAAACCTCAGGAACTTACTGTGATGAGGAAGGATGGAGACATGTGCAACTTTTAGATCGTTGTGCCAAACCAGACTTGATCTGAGACCCGACTTGTTTGAGTGCGAGCGTGCTGAACTTCAGTCGCCTGACTGAGCGGTTCAAATGACGCAGATCTAAAATAGGATGCCACCCTCCATCCTTCCTCAGAACGGTGAAGTACCGACTGTAGAACCCGGACTCTGCTACGTGAGGAGGGACCACCTCGATGGCCTCCTTCCTCAAAAGAGTAACTACTTCTGTTCCATGACCAAAGCCTGCTCGGGACCCACAATATTGGGGATGACCCCGTTTAAACTGAGGCGGAGGAGAACTGAATTGTATAGCCTCACTCTACAGTGTGCAGGACATGTTAGTCTACTAAGGAAATCAGTCTCTCGAGACTGACCTCTGGTGCACCTAGAGCAGCTAGCTCGGTGCCCTGAAGCGGCGAACCGGCAGGGGACGGCCGTACAACTTCTCTAGAGACCTCCGTGGAGGTCGCAAGCCTCTTAGCTATTCCGGGGTTTAGTTTTCCGTTTTTTGTGTTTTTGGTTAACTGAGAGAAGCACTCGACCGGAGAACGCTGCACCCTGAACACCAGCAGGGGTTGGCATCAGATTTGTGTCCGATTGTGATCTCCTGAGGGCACTGAGGAGAGAAGGGCACCATGTAATGCGGTGTACACCCCTCTTCTCCAGAGGGAGCTGGCCCTCAAAAAGTCCTATGCCTTAGGCGTCAGGACATTTACGACAAAGACTATCCAGCGAAAATGACGGTCTGAGAAACGCCTTCGATATAAGACTAGGCCTGGGAGCGCCACTGTGATCCTAGACTCTGTGAGTACGTGAAGTGCCGCCCCAGATAGAGGAGCTGTAACACGGTAGGTTGGGGAATGCTCCCACCCAGCTAGCCCCTGAGCTGGACCGCCTCAACCTCATAGAGGGAAGAGAGGGTAAACACTGGCTCTGAGGCGAGAAGTTTTTTATCCCAGAGACCCTGCATATCTAACTTATAGTCAGATAAATACTTAATTAATTCCTGAATAAATGCAGCAAACAACAAAAGAGAAACACAGTCTGGGTTGTAAGATTCACACACAAACGGAAAATTAGTAATGCACGGTTGCCTCGCCGCGCCAAGCCACTGGTCACACAAACAATATCCATATCCTCGGAGGGAAAAATAGCCTGCCGTAAGTAGCTCGCGCTCAGAGGGGAAAGCAACCACAGCGGGGCTTCCGAAAGCCTCGAGGAGAGCGATGGATTAGGGAGTCGCAGGCAGAAAAATGGGCGGCTGCCTCCAACCATCGCTCGATCCCCATGCGATCTTCCCTGGCGGGAGCGAGAGAGCGTTCAGGGAGGACGCACAATAGCCCCTTATTTCCGAGAGCTGATGCGCGAGTCTTCTTTGGTCATAATAGTATTGACATAAGCTTGTGCGACTGTAATAAAACAGCTCCGCTACACAGTAAGCTGTCATACATATGAGGCATATATGCTTGTGAACTGATATGGTGCAACTGACGAGGTCACGACGCCTCATCAACATCCTGGAGGAGGAGGACAGGCGGAGAGTCGAGCCTCTCACCGGGGGGAAGAAACCCAGTGCGGCTCCAACACCCGCAGAGCTGGGGTGCTGGTGGTGGTAAGGAAGAAGATAGGGACTCGCCCGTCTACATTCCCTCCACCGGATTCATATGCAAAACCCACGAGCACAGCCACCACTCCGAAACGCAGGTGAAGACTCCCTCCTCAAAGAGAGCCCTCGGAGAGCAAACATACGCAGTGACAAACGCTCGCAATGCGGATAGTCAGATGACTCTGCATGTTTTGCTCCCAAGCAGACAACATACAAACTGTGTGTATCCCCACCCGAAATGTAGCGCGGGCAGGGAAGAACACACCGCTTAATATACTGCCAGCTCTCGCCGTATGTTTGTCTACACTCGTTGGTAATAAGAGTGATACTGGACAAAAAACACCCCAAATAAAAACTGACACACACAGAGCGCTTGATGAATGACAGAAAGCTGACGCCGCATCCACTGCACGTGCTCTTATGCTTCCTGGTCGCTACGTCACCCCGCCCGTGACGTCTTGCCCATCCATTGGACTGATTACTCATGTGATTCAGAGTGGGTCACGCAGAAGGCGTTCCCGTGGCGTTTCAACGCAGCTCGAGTTCCTGAAGGGGAACTGCTCAGAACCGATCACCGGTGATCACCGCGAGATGCATGCCGGTTAGAAAAGTGTCCGAGTTACGTCCGACTTGCTCTGATGTCATGCTGACGTGTGCAAAAAAACTCGGCGGCTGTGTCGGATTGTGCAGTCGAGCCCAGTTGGACTGCGCTGATCAAAAGCATGATGGGAGACGACTGACGACACAGCTTAATGCTCATTGGTTCAGACAACCGTGATGTTGTGTTCTCTTCTAAATGTTTTATTTCTTTATCTGGTTTCATGTGGTTATGTATTTAAATTATGCATGAATGTTCCCAATCACTGTATGACAGTGCGATCTCTGTGTGAGATATGTGATTGTTGTAATATTTCTATAAAAATCTAAAATACATGTTTGTATTAAAGTACAATTGAAAGATAAATACTCCTTTCGTATGGAATTAAATAGCAAGCAATTTGAGTGTCTTGTTCATCATATTTATTTTATATAAAGGCAACAGAACTGAAATTATATGTTAATCAGCAGCACAGCACATGAGTGTGAATAACGCGATATCTGTCTTTGATCTCATTGGTATCTGCTCCACTTCGAGAGGTCAGAAATGTCCGTCTTGACTGCGCTTATTTCACTCCTCCCCTCACTGCAGCTGCTTACTCTCGCCTACATTTCAGGCGAGGCGAGGCGCATCTCAAACAAGCCTAGTGCCTGACCTAGACGGCTGGTCTCTTTTTGCTCTTGAGGTACTTTGATGGCACATGTGATCATAAGGCGGCTGCAGCGCCGATCAAAGTCAGACAAATTTTCTAACCAGGATGCATTGCTTTTGACAGGCGGCAGCCGATCTTTGCAGCACCGCATGAAGTCGAACAGGCCTAATGTCTCTAAAGAGTGTGTTTTTTGCATGTGAGAAATATAACCTTATTCAGTGTTACGTGAACAGTGGATGCAATTTGTTTTTTTTGTGACGAATGTTTTATAACAAGGTACATTCTGACACTGGATTTGCACATCGTTTGATGGTGAAAGACTGAGCAGTCCCAGCGATAAAAGATCCCGGTTATGACTAGGAACTGCTTTATAACCGCATCAATGTCTAGCTCGCGGACTCGTTCAGGGCCCTCTGCCCACGGCTCGCCTCCAGGAGCTCAGCTGTTTGCGGAGAGAATTGTAAGCTGTAAATTTCTTTATAAATCTGATAAAACTGAAGACTCTTTGGAGATGTGAATAATGCCATACTCACATAGGTACTCAATAGTAACTGAGCTGGCAAAAATGTGGTGTTGATGTCACCCTTTAACCTAGTCAAGTCGACTTTATTTTCGACTTACTATTTTCCAAGAGAAAATAGTAAACGGTCATTGTTCAGTGACGTCGTCCGAAAAGCCGAGGTTTGCTGACATGATGCCCGCCGCCTATCAGCAAAGGACTTTCGAAGGCAGCGTTTGTTCATGTTTTGCTCATGAAACTGATATCGGACATGCTTCTGAGGCAGCTTAACGGTTCAGTGATCTACAACAAAATAAAACGAGCTTTGGTGATTAAGCAAATATTCAATGATTTATTTGATCAATCATCATGGGATATAACACACAGGATTGCGGGTATTAAGGCAGCAAAGGATACATCTATTCTGCCTTTAAATATAGACCAGATGAGGTATCTCAGGAGGCAAGAATTGAAGCTAATTTTGGATTCGACACGTCTCGATGCATTCCTACCTTGAAATGTGTCCTCCGAAGGCAGCATTTTCCATTTCGGATGCAGCCGTCAGTTCAGCGTTGATTCTGTTCCCGCATCAGACGTGTGTTCTGTCTAGTCGTATTGGAAACATGCTTGTTCTTAAGCTTGGTTGTTATTGGGAACATGCTTGTTCTTAAGTTATAGTTGTATTGTCGGGAACATGCTTGTTGTCCCAGAGCTATGGTTGTTATTGGAACTGCTTGTTTAAAGTGCCGTCGTATTGGGACCAGCTTGTTCTTAAGCGGTCTAGTCGTTTTGGAAACATGCTTGTTCTTAAGCTTGGTTTTTATTGGGAACATGCTTGTTCTTAAGTATAGCTGTATTTTTGGGAACATGCTTGTTCCAGAGCAATCCGGTCGTTATTCGGAACATGCTTGTTATGAAAGCTGTAGTTGAATTGGAACATGTTTTTCTTAAGTCTATCTGGTATTATTGAGAACATGTTGCTTAAGCTTCCCCTTCAGGAACTCAAGCTGCATCAAAACGCTTTGGGAACGCCTTGCGGTGACTGTGTCTGAAGCAAGGTGTCACAATCCATCCAATGGAGCAGCGAAGACGGCGCACGCAGGGTGACGTAAGCACCGAAAGAATCTAAAAGCGCATCCGGCTGGCGACACCAGCTTCGGCCCTTCAGTAGCGCTCTGTGTATGTGTCTGTCTATTTACTGTTGTCTGTCCGCAGAAGCACTCATATATAAAAAACAATGAGAACGTGTATGGCGAGTGAACGGCATTACAAACTCTGTGTTTCTTCCTGCCCACGATATCTGGCGGCAGGGAGTACACACGATTTGTGTGTCTTTGTTTAGGAGCGGAGCATGCACGGTACCAGCTTTCGAGCAGCTGATTGTCGTCACTGCAAGTTACTCTCGCTGCGTATGCCCTGCTCCCGCCTGGCTGTGTTTGATGAGAGCAGCCAAGCTCGTGATCCCGCTAGCAGCGGTCCCGCTGTTGCCGAGGCAAAGCGCAGACTGTTGTCGTGGAAATCGCGGGTGGATTTAGAGGAGGGATCCAAGACGGGCTCGTCCTATTCTTGGTCCTCACCCGCTAGATCCGCAGCTCTCTTTATCTCCACGGTCGGAAGCGAGTGGTGGGGGGTTCCCCCCCCAGAGAGAGAAGCCAGACGCTTATACTATATTCTCGCCGAGGTGGTGTGATGATGAGTAGAGGAGACAGAGGAGACTGTGGACTCGCCACTACAGTCCCTCGCGTATGAGGTGTGATTTGTGGTTATGGGGTGTGTTTCGTGCATTCGCCCTTAATAAAATATTGTTTGGCCAGCCTAGGAACAGGACACTTGTCCTAAAAATAATTAGATGAGCATGTTTTGAATCCAGATCACAGCCTTCACGACGGGGCTTTCCGTTTTTTTCCCGATCTCCATGCTGAGGTGTCAAGTTCGTGGGAGAAACCGTACTCATCCCGTGTTTTCAGCCCCACAGTCTCGAATTATTCAACGAACATCGTGGGGCTGAATGATAAGGTATATGGGGCGAGGCCAGTGGTGGAGCAGACGCTTTCGCGCTATCTCTCCCCATCCTCAGCATCATACCTGAAGGCCCCGAAGCTTCCCACCAAGCCCGTTAGGCTTACATCGAGTCTGGTTGGGAAAGCTTATACGGCGGTAGGTCCGGCTGGCGCATGTTTGCACACCATGGCGGAGTTACAAGCATACCAGGCTGACCTGCTCAGGAGTGGGACTGCTGAGCGGCAGCAGCCCAAGCCATAAAGCTACCCATATCGCCAGTCTCAAAAAACAGAGCGTTGCAAACCGCACCCCTCCACAAAAAGATCGGGGGTCGGGGCGACGCTCTCAGTTGGGGGATCTAGAAATGATAAAGGATATATTCATGGGAGACCGTTATTGGTCTAAGAGGACCTCGGCGAAATGGTCTTACCATTGTCAGGTCCCTGAGGGCAGTCCACCTGGCGAGGAAAGGATAACACCTCCGTATACGGTGCCCAATCCTCCTCAGTGCCCTCACGGACAGGTTATTGATGACTGCCACCCTCTTTGCTCAGGGTCAGGGAGATCAGTGAGCTCAGGCGAGTGAAATTCCTAGCTGCCGCCCGGCAACGGTACGGCAGGGGAGAGCTCGTCCCCTCAAGTGAGGGTGCTATAGCACTCGGGTCGGTTATTCCCTCAGTGCCTTCATGGAGGTTTATTGATACCCCTGCCACCTCGGTGCTGCAGGGCTCAGTGAGCTCCGACGAGCGAAATTCCCAGAGCCGCCGGCAAGGTACTGGCACGGAGGAGCTTTCCCCCTCAAGTGAGGGTGCGACATGCAGTAAGGTCGGTCTTCCCTGCCGTCATCCGCTTAAGGCACCGAATCGCTCTTAAACTAAGACGCAGCCTCGAGAGGATGGTTCCCTTAGTAGATTTTCTGGTAGCGTGGAAAATTCTACCAAATATCTCAAAATGGGTCCTGCCGATTGTAGAGAAAGGTTACAGAATCCAGATCGGTTCTCGTCCACCTTGTTTAAACGGGGTCATCCCCACACTATTGTGCCCCGAGCAGGCTCTGGTAATGGAAAAAGAAGTAGATACTCTCTTGAGGAAGGGGCCATAGAACGTGTTCCTCCTCTCTAGAGAGTGTCCGGGTTCTACAGCCGTTAATTCATCATTCTGTAGAAGGATGGGGGATTGCGTCCGATCTTAGATCTCCATCTTCTGAACCGCGCTATCAAAACGGCTTCGGTTCAAGATGCTCACTATCAAGCAGATAGTATCTCAGATACAGTCCGAGGACTGGTTTGTTACGATAAATCTCAGAGACGCTTATTTCCATGTTTCCATCCTCCCTCAACACTGGAAGTTCCAGAGGTTTGCTTTCGGGGGCGAAGCATACCAATATAGAGTTCTTCCCTCCACTGCGACTCCAGGGCATCCGCAAACTCAATTACATCAACGACTGGTTAATACTAGCTCAATCGGAGCAAATGGCGGCTCGGCATCGAGATGTCGTCCTCGCCCATATGAGAGAGTTGGGGTTAAGACTAAATGCCAAGAAGTGTGTTCTTTCTCCACTACAGAGAACCGCTTATTTAGGTGTGGTGTGGGACTCAACCTAGATGCAGGCACGTCCGTCTCCTGCTCGAATCGAGTCAATCCACACGACAGTCACGAGAGTAAGAGAAGGCCAGTCACTCACTGCTAAAAGCAGTTTCAGAGGCTGCTGGGTCTGATGGCAGCTGCGTTCAACGTGGTTACTTTTGGCCTGCTGTACGTGAGACCCTTGCAGTGGTGGCTCAGAACCAAGAGATTTTACCCGAGGGGGAATCCGCTTTGCATGACCAAGGTCACGCGGCGATGCTTACGTGACTTAGACATGTGGAAGAAACGTTGCGTTCTGGTGCAAGGCTCGACGTTTAGGGGCCCTTGGCGGCGGAATGCAAAACGCGTCTCCCGGGAATGGGCAGCGGGCTATGAGTGGCCGCTCTGCCCAGGGTCGGTGGGAAGGCCATCATCTCTTGTGGCACATCAACTGCAGGGAAATGCTGGCCGTGTTTCGAGCTCCGACACACTTCCTTCCAGACCTAAGGGAGCATCATGTGCTTGTCCGCACAGACAACAAATCGGTGGTCTCCTACATCAATCGGCAGGGGGTCTGCATTCGCGCCCCTTGTAAAAGCTGGTTCTCGGACTTGGTGTCCCCCCTCGACGGCTCTCCGCTGGAGATTCAGATCCGGAGGGACTTCCTCTCTCAGGCGGGGGGCGCCATTCTTCATCCCCGCCCGTAGTTATGGAAGCTGTGGGCATGGCCCTGAGGGGGCAAAGCTCCTAGCATCTGGTCTCTCAACTAAGGTTGTTGAGACCATACTCCACTCCAGATCTCCCTCCACGAGGAAACTGTACGCCTTAAAGTGGAAACTTTTCACTTCATGGTGCGGACAGCGACTGCAGGACCTAGTCAACTGCCCAATTGGTACAGTTCTGTAGTTTCTGCAGGAGCGATTCTCTGCATGGGTTATTTCCCTCCACTCTGAAGGTATATGTGGTGGCCTTAGCTGCTTACCACACACTTCTGGGTGGTTAATCATTGGGAAGACACCCACTTGCCACTAGTTT